>JZKD02S1248136.1:52697-66910 GCA_000966675.3 Picea glauca
TATATATACCAAGGAGACATTTTCATTTTGAATCATCTTGGAATTGAACATTTAAGTGGGGTAAAAGGAGGTTGCCCCCTCGAAGAGGCTTATTATCTAAAATTATCTCTTTTTCCAGGCGTTGAGTACTTTTCCTGAGGTTTTTCTATGCTATATTGATGTTTGGTTCTTAACAGACGAGAAACTTTTTGTTGCTTGGATGATTCTGAATTTCTTGTTTTCAACTTTTTCTTTTCAAGAGCCTCTTTTGTTTTGAGTTTGGTAAGGTGTGTTCTTGTTTGGATGAAATTGTTTTGTGAGTAATATAAATCTTCTTGTTCTAAAAAAATATAACAAGTTGATGAGGCTTCATCCATTTGTACTGACTTAAAGGCTTCATCTTATGCTTCTTGATGTGAATCTTCAAAGTTTTGTTCGTCCATGATCTCTTCAATACCACAACATTAGGATTCAATATTCTTGGTTCCCTGGGCCTATGTTCTTCATTTATATCATTTATTATCCTTTGATATGGTACTAAAACTCTTGGATTTTGGTCTGTACGAACACAATTCCCATATCTTCTCAACCCTATGCACCCATTCTACATATGTCTGACGGTTCTGTTCATTTGAGTGATATCCATTTTTTTTCAGTTTCTTGATTAGTTGTTGGGTTGTTTATAACATTAGGGAGAACCCCTTGGAGGATCCCACCACCATTTCCTCAATTTTCAACATTTCTCGAAGTAGATTCTCCTTGCTTTGACATGGCAAGAGTGTTCATTTGTCTCTGTACTTTCCCAAAAATTATTTTAGGGTCAACATTGTTATTTAGCATAAATTATTCCATATGTGTCTCTTTCTACATAGCTTCATATAAATCAATTATTTGTGAAGATATCTTGCATAATTTACATTTACAGGCATTTAATTCTTAAAACAACAAAAAAGAACATGGGCAATTGGTTGTTTCTATTTTGGGATTTCACCTAAGGTATTGAAAAATTATAGATTCAAATATCTTATTCTTTCACCTTTCTTAATATGAATATGAGTGAACTATGTGAGAAATGTATAATATGCAATAGGAGGTGCATACATAGTCATAAACATGTTCTCTATATCATCAAATCATTCAATCAATCGAGCAGGATGAAAAAGGTACCACTCATAGATTAGGCTTATCAAGGTCTATAGAAATACTCTCACCATTATGTCATCATGTTCTATTAAATAGATATCACAAACAACCAAAAATTGGTCTAGATGTCTTTTTGGATCCATGCTTCCATCTCATGAGAAAGTGGGCAAAACTCCTTGAGGGAGGGTCGATAGAGTATGGTGTTCCCCTTGTAAATTAAGGGGGATATATATAACCCTTGTTCTTGGAATTTTTGTCTTTCATTTATTTCTTCTTGATTCTCAAGAATCACATTTATTTATTCTCTATATCCCGTGAATAGGGATCTTCTTGTTTCTAATGTGGAACTTTCATCAAATTCAAGAAATTTAAGTTTTTTACTCTTGCTTCTTGTTGGTGGAACTTTATAAGATTCTAGTTTTTTTTAATGTATTCCCTTCTTATTTGTCTTGGTGCTACATCTCTTTCTTCCTCTCGAGCAAGGATTTCCCACAATATTTCAATATTTTCTCTCCTTATTGTTGGTGTTATTTCTAATTCATATAATCGATGTAGGACACTTGTTTGATTCATGAGACCAATTTGTAGTTTTGGTTGATTAGGGTCCGGTAGAGTAATTAGGATTTTGTTCTACGAAACCAGTCTTTTGTTCTCCCCAATATCATCACCAAAATTATTTATATTCATATTGGTCATAATCACAACAACAACCTCACGAGGATAAAATATGCCCCTTCATTTTTATCGAGGTGGTACTCCTCTTTTATGGTCTGAAAGATATGTCTTGATGTACTTGAATTAAATTTCTAAATGGGAAATACTAGAAAGAAAACCCCAATGTTTATTTCTTTCAAAATATAAATAAAATATGAAAGTGTATATTCACAAAGACGAAATCCTAAGAAGAGTACCATGAATCTTTCACAGACTGAATAAAATATATACAAAATATTATACAACAATAAAGAAACAATAATATTAAAAAAAAACATTTCTCACATCCATCAGAGTGTTATAAAATATGGTTACATCCATAAGATAGAAAAGTATGAGCCGAAAATATAGAGAACTTTAAAAGAGTATTTCATTAAAAAAAATAAAATATTATGATAATTTCACTTAAAAAAATTCTTGCTTTTAAACTCATAGTTTGAGAAATCATTAAAGTTACACGCCAAGGTAGTTTTATCAGGAGTTCAAAATAATAGTTTGGTTATAATTTTTTTTTTTTTTTTGTCCATACAAACTGAGATGGGGATCCCGTGGACCATAAAATAAAGTGTAATAGGTTTGGACATGAAAGAAAAAAGGAAATGGTCAAAGATCGGTTATGGGTTCTTAGGACACTGAAAATACACAACTGAATGATTTCAGAACGCGAAGTATAAAGAATACGTGACTATGAAAATTGATCAGTTTACTCACTGTGATGGATTTCTCTCTCCCATTATCTTATTTTTGACATGTCTTCTATAATCTAGTTTCCTAGAATTCTGTGACCATTTGTAACTACTTCTTCTTGATCTGTCTATGTTATTTTTGTCAAGGTATTCTTTAACCAATTTTCAATATAATCTCTCATCGGTGCAAAAATTATTTCTTGCCTTACCTTAATGTCAAGTAACCAATTCTCCAAATCTTTAAGTCCATTGAAATTTGGTGTAATGTATCCTTGATGTCTTCATTTTTTGTTCGCATAGATAACTAGCCAACTTTCCACTTCGTGTTCTATGTACTCGGTCAAACTATTAAATTTCTCAACTAATGTAATTTTTAATGTCCAAATTTTCCTCAAATTGTTCTCTTTTCATAAGAATCGAGTTTAATATTAATTTTTGGTCTTCAATTTCTCTAGTTGTTCCAATCAAATCTATCTCAATTAATTTTAACTATGAATCTCCCATTTTAACACTTATGGTATCACAATCAACCAAAATTTATTTTAAATACTTTATTCTTTTTATCTAGCATGCTTTGAGTTTATTTATGTGGGCTTGGGAAGAAATTTCATCCCCTCTTCTCCTATACTCACTCATGCTTGAAACTTTTACAACAAACATGGAAAAATCCCCTTTATAAAAATCATCATTCTATAGGTTGGCTTGATGGTATTGTATCAAATTTGTAGTCCTTGATCCCAAATAAATTAAACTATTCTCTAGTTCCCACGACTCAAGGATAATATACATCCTTTTCTTGATGTTTTCTCCAATATAATGTCTAGCAATATCAAGTAGACTTGATGTTCCTCTTAATATGGATCTTGATTCTAGAGTTCCATCAAGACTCTTCCATGGATGCATTGTAGAAATTGGGATGTAAAATATAGTTGGGGGCATCAAAGTGTTCTATAATTATTTAATGCTTTCTATTAGATTGGAATTTTCAATATCTATTTATCCAACTAACATTTACAAGGCTTCACCAATAGCTTCATGAATCTATACCATTTTTGCACTGGAGCTCCATTAAATCAAATTGAGAACTAGATTTCCCTTGGACATTTTTATTTTTTAAACAAACCTTTTCAATGACCAATTTCTTTGAACTTTTGTCAAATGGGGAAATATGCAAGGTAAGGTATTATTCTTCAAATAGAATTGGATCCTATGTTTCCAATTCTTCTATGACTTATCTACTTTCCTAAATCCTTTTATCTTCATCGGGAAATTCCATGTCTTCAATATTTACATCCAAGTCCATATCTTCAAGAACATTTTTTTCTTCATGTGCACCCTCATTTAATCCTTCTTTGTTTGTTTTTATTTTCCCTTTGTTGGACACTAGAATTTTATGAGGTTGTTTCAGACTTCCCTTAGGAGGGTTCTGATCTCCTCCATCATCAAAATTTTCTACTGAATATTTCCTTTGTTCTTGAAAAGTTGAATGATATTTTTGTTTTTGTAGGATGATTTTCTAAGAAACATTAGAAGAATGAGTACTCATTTCCTTTACAAATCTTCCCTATTATCTATATTGATCACTAGTACTAATAACAATCTCAATGTCCTATTGTTTTTTCTCAATAATCATTGCTTGAGGTTCTTGGCTTTCTTCTTCTCCGAATAGGAATGAATTAGAAAATGAAACACTATAAATGAGAGATGTCATATGATTCATAAAAAAGAGGTTAGGGTCAAACCCTTTTATTTCATATGATAACCTTAAATTACACTAATTAAATTGAACTGAAAATTCATCAATATTTGCATTATTTTTCAATATAATCTCCCCAATTCTCCAAGGCAAAGGAATGAATTGTTTTTTCCCTTTTTCATGGAAAAAATGGGCCCAAAATCCGTATTGTTTGCATACCTTTACAAAAAATATCTTGTCTGACACGTAATACAGAATATATGAAGGTCTCTCTTGGGAACAATAAATTCTGATAACACAAAAGTGCTCCATCGCTTCAATGCTTCCTTTTTTATTCAGAAAGGATGCTACTTCTAAAGATAATCTCGATGTGTTTGGACCAAATATAAGGTTTTTTAAGGAGGAAACAAATGCATGTGTACTTCATAAAAATTATACATATCTTTTTGTTTCCATAAGTATGGATACCACATCTAAACATGGTCAATTTTACAATTGACTCTTTTTCCCAAATGCAAAACTTTGAAAATGTGACAGTAAGTGATGGAGAAAATTAGATATGAGGACATGTAGAATTTCTTTTTCTTCCTGCAATTTGATAACTGGAAAGATATTTCTCCAAAAATAATCTTTACAGAGTCAAGAATTTATTTCTCATAAATTGTAAAATGTAATATATATAGAGAGAGTCGAGGAATGGTAGCCATATATTATTGACTAGCTACTCTAGAAAATAACCATTCCATTTCTCTATAAGGGTTTTTTAACACACTGACCTGGATGCTTGATAAATCTTCTGGCATCATTGTCGAGTCTTCGTGATACTCTTGAAAAATCTCCAATCCACCATTTATTTCTTTCAGGAAACTCTTAGCTTCATCTCGTTTGAATGTGATTCTTGGATCTGGGAGTCTGAGAATTTTATTGAAGACTAAAGGTGCTAGAGAAATGGTGGATTTTGTTAGACTATGCTTTTCATTATACCAAAACCCACAGGCATTAATATCTGCCACAATCATCGAAGACAGGATCCATGAGAGGGGTTTAACCCATGCCACAAAACTCACGAGAAGCATGGAACCCAATGTCCAACAATACCCCCCCAACCCATGTCGGGTGAGTTTTGAACTCTAGACTTGTCACTTTGATACCATTTGCTAGACTAAAATTATCGTTCAACAAAAACCCATAGGAATTAATATCCGCCACAATTTCCAGAGTTAGGATCCATGAGAGGGGGTTAACCCATGTCGTGAAAATCACAGGAAGCATTGAACCCAATGTCCAATAGATTCTCCCTAAATTTGAATTATTCTTTTGTTTTATCGAACTTGTCCATGCACCAGGAAACTAGTTCTTTGAAATCAAAAACCTCCAATACACAACTTGCTAAATAAATCCATGATTTCCAAATTTGAATTGACTTTCTTTCTAGAAGTGGTAATGACAAATAATACTCGTATGCTCTTGACCACTGGAAGTTTTTATCTTCTTGTCAAAATGAGTTGATGGTGTCTTCACAAAACTGTTCTCTTCTTCTAGTTGTTATGCTTATACAAGTTGACAGGTTAATGTACAATACTTTTAGAAATTTAATAACAAAGGAAACCTTTTTACCATAATATATCTTGAAACTCTTATTTTGAAGGAATGAATTAAATTTGAATTGATGGAAAATTGTCTCGAGAAGATAGCCATTAATAATGGCCTTTTAATACTTTAACCATTTGTTATTTTCCATGATATTTGAATTAAATATACTTTGGGGAGAGTGACAAGATGAGACATGTATTTCTATAGGTCAACGGAGGATCAAATTCATTTAAATAAATATTGAAATAATCATGAACCCACGGACCTACGGTGAGACATAAAAAAAAAATACTAAGTATCAAGAATGTATCGATCAGATGGAGAATATCATGGATATGTGGATAATTAATGAAATGGGATTATAAGATTGAATCGGGTTGAAGCGGCCAGGTATGTGATGTGGTAAAAGGAATGGAGGGTTGTGGTGCCATGGATTCACCGGTGTGAAAGGTATGGGGGAGAGGAATTCTAAAAAATCACGAAGAGCGATAGACTTCAAGAAATTGACTAAGTACGGATGAAAAATGGATATGGAGAAACTCAAAGGTTTGTTTTGGAGAAGTCGTAAGTTTGCAACAAGAAAGAATTTGACTCATGAACCTATGACAAAGAGAAAAAAAATTGAAGTCTAGGAACGAAATATACAAAGGAGAATTTTTGAAAGACTTAACACATTTGTAGGTCAACAACCATAAACATAAGGGTTGATGTAATTTAATGATTTCATCTCAAAAAATTGTTCTCTATAATTATAATCTCTTCTCAAGTTTGTATTATACTATAAACATAAGAGTTGGTGTAAGTTAATGCTTTCCTCTTATTTATGGAAAATTGGCATAGCTTTGAAAAAATCATATTTAGCGATATGTTACTTTTGATTTAAAATGTAATGAATATGTTCACATTAATATGTTAATTTAGTACCTTGATAACACAATTTCTTGAAACAAAATTGCACAATTGTAGATTGTAGTTAGCTTTTGTGTGTCATTATGTTTTCATATCTTGCCAAGCATTGAGATTGGGTTTGAGGGTCTTAAAATAATGATATCATTATTTTTTATTTTTCCCAAGAAAAGGAAAGACCAACCAATAATAAGTCTTGAATTCATTATAACAATATACTTGTTAAGAACACAACATGTCACTTGCGGGAATTGAACCTGGGTGGGGAGGATAACAACAATTCCTCCCAACCACCCAAGCTAAAGTGAATTTAGTTTCATGTATATGGAATATGCATGTATATCTCTATAACTGAGTTCAGTTTCATTAGTGATGAATATGTGGACCATATTTAAAAACCTCATAAAAACAGTGTTAATTACCTGAGTAGATTTGAAAATATATCTTAAAATAAACCCTTAATGTCAACAAGAATAAACCAAACCATTTGCCAAATATTCAACACAAGAATATAGAAAAAAACCTTGAGGTATGGTAACACCATATATTAATCCTTATGGAAGGATAAAACTCCTCATGAAATACTTTCTTTCTCATCAATTACAATATTCTTCGCTATCCTCCAATACATTGCTTACACTTTTTTATATAACACTCTCTATCTCCTAGGAAAATTCTAGAGAAGGAATATTCTATTAGGTGGAAACTTCTAGTAAAACTTCTCACCTTAATTGTGCTCACACTATTACATGGTCCTTATTTACTAGAATTGGCCTCCATACTTAACAATACATAATCACATTCCCATTGGGTACCTCCCTAGGTACCCCATGTTATCTCCCTGGGTATACTACGCCCCATCTCCCTTCTCATGTTTAGTCCTCAAAATAAGGGAATAAACCATACAATATGACCGAATAAGTAATGTAACCAATTGGTACCAAGTGTGACTATCCATTCATCCTAATGGAAGAAAAAAATGATGTCCAATTGATGAATTTCCACCTGAGCTTAATCCTTATCACATGTTTGGTGCCATGGGTTTGTTGCTCTATCTAGATATCATGCTACATTGTTGGTATTCCTCTATGCGCCTCTTGATTGGTTTCCTTTATGGTGCCATTTTGGCTCATAATAAGTGTGTTGATGCACACACCCCTTCCTTCATTACCATTGTTTCTATATATGGTGTGGATGCCAATATACAACAACTTTAGGAATCAATCTTTTTCTCTTTAACTCTACAATATGGTGTTCCTTTGAGTCAATGATCTCCTTAGCTTCTTTATCGTGTCCTTTATGGGGATTTGCTTCATGTCCTTCTATAGACTTGGTCTCTGATTCAACTTTGGATTCTACAATAACTTATTTTCTTGCCCCCATGGGCCCTTCTTTCTTACTAAGAGACACATCCTGTAATTTAACTTTATTTTTCTTGTACCAAAGTTTCACAAACTTCTTTTCCACATGAATATTAATTGTACCAATTGTTTCCATCCAAGAATATTCAATAATAACATCCACATCATTCATATATATGGAATGAAAATTAGAATGGTTGACATATTTGTCCATGGTTATATTCAAATCTTTAAAAACTTGAATATTTGTATCTTCAACCTGTGTTATTTGCATATTCTTTGTTGTAACTTGAGAAATATATTAACAAACTTAATGTCGATAAAATTATGCATGCAACTAGGGTTAATAGAAAAAAAACATATTTTATTTATGAATATATCCATGAACCTGTAATATAGAATTTCTATATAAAACCTTGTTGATATCTATATCTTTTTTTCTAACATGAGACCACTAATATAACAATACTCTTTCAAATTCCTTATCTGAAAGTTCCTTTATCTCTTCATGGTTATGACCATTTCAATATATGCTAGCAACATCCTTTAAATTAACAGGTAGGCAGAAGCTCCACATTAATGTATGTTCAGACTTCATCCATTTTATATATTCTTCAATACTAAGGACATTAGAGTTCCTTATAAAACACATATTTCTTGGAAGAAATATGTAACAAAGAATAGGGTTTAAAAACAATTTATTGTGCAAATCGTGTGTCTTTTTCTAGAAAAAGATGGAAAATTTGTATATTATAAAATGTTGATAACTTTTCTTCCTGTACTCTATTTCAAATAAATTTTTTTTTAAATCGGGTGTTTCTCGAGAGGAATTCAGATTTGTAACATGTTCCTTCCAATTCTGCATAGAAATTTTCATAATTCAATTTGAAGTGTGCCACCCACTTTTTTCCCTTGAAAAAATATATAAAAAGAAAAACATTCTTCCTTCTCTGGCCAAAGAAAGAGATATGATACCAATTGTTAATTACCTGAGTAGATTTGAAAATATATCTTAAAATAAACCTTCGATCTCAATGTAATAATAAACCAAACCATTCTCCAAATATTCAACAAAATAATGCAGACAAAACCCTTGACATAAGGTAACACCATATATTAATCCTTATTGAAGGATAAAACTCTTCAAGAAATACTTTCTTGCTCATCAATTGCAATATTATTCACTATCCTCCAATACATTTCTTACACTTCTTTATATAGCACTCTCTATCTCCTAGGAACATTCTAGAGAAGGAATATTCTAGTAGGTGGAACCTTCTAGTAAACCTTCTCACCTTTATGTTGTTCACACTATTACGTGGGCCTTATTTACTAGAATTGGCCTCCATACATAATAATGCATAACCACATTCCCATTGGTTAACTCCTCAGGTACCCCATATCACCTCCCTACGTATACCACAAATACAGATAATAATACAGAACTATAAAAATGACTATGTTTTTGTTTATATGGCCAGAACCACCACATTTGTCACTTGAAGCTAAAACCAAAGAAGCTAACTTATCCATTTCAAAGAGGAAAAGAGACAATCCTGCCTATTTTTTTTAAATCAAAGAAATGCACACACAATAATAGTGTGTGCACGTTATTTTTACACAAAATTAAAACCATATAAAATTATCTCACCTAACATGTTTCAAAAGGAAATATTTAGAAACAAAACCTTCTTTTAAGGGGAAATGGCCTATTTTCCTCTATGGGCATAGTCAAGACCACTAGACACTCCCCTTGGTGAAAAATTGCCTAATGTTGCTTGAAATACAAGTCAAAGGTTAAATACCCCACATATATGGAATGTGTTGTGGTTGGAAGCCTTGTTCATATTAATTTCGACTTAGAAGGTTCATTATTTTTGTAAGGGATTTATTTTCCTTTTTTACCATGGTTTAGGCCCCTAGACCCATCATTATTTCCCAATGCCAATAAATGGAAATCATATCTCACTTAGAGGCCAATTATCCCATAGAAAGGTCCTATGTGGTGTTTCAATGTAACTTTCATGACACTTAAACCTAAGAATATTTGTTAAATTCCTAAGGCCCTTTTTATCATTCCCTAACCATTCTTAAGACCCATCAATGTAACTGAAAACATAATAATATCCCTTGTAACCACTCATAGTCAAAAATATTCTCGAGAGTGAAATTTTTATGGATTGTAGGTGCTTTTCATGGTGATTAATCCCAAGAAGCATCATTTAGAGAAAAATTCCATTGTTTTCTTCCCATGACCTTGGTTAGATATTGAGACCCATTATTGGTTCACAATTAACCTAGTCATGGAACACATAGCACACTTGGATATGGTTGATATCTTACATAGGTCATATATGGTGGTTCAAGGAATCATCCATGTTGCTTGAGCATAAGAAGAAAGGTTTAGGGTTTTGGGCTCTTGTTTCCTTCCTCCAACTATGGTTATGGGCCTGAGACCAATCCATGATGCCCAAGACCTCATAATGACACCCATATTCAACTCGAATGACAAAGGCTCCCCAGAGAGGGATCATATAATGGTTTCTTGGTGTTGTTCATGGTTCTTAATATTGAGAAAGTTTAATTAGGGATGAAGGATATTGTTTCCCCCCTAACCATGTATATTCCTCAATACTCATTTCTCATGCACCAAACCTATTCATAGTGCTTGTATCCCATTCAGAGGATGAAGAACCCCTACAAATTTCTAGTGTGTTGGTTTAAGGACTTATTTAAGAATTTTGAGCTTGCAATACTACATTTGGTTTAGAAACATGATGTTGCTGGAAAAAATCCATTGTGAAATTGAAAATTTTAAAAATTATTGAAAATTACCCTATTTTTACTCCTTTTATACCTAAGGACTATCATAATTGTGATGTAATTATTGAATTTTGTAGCTAGTACTTATATATCCACATTGATTTGTGTCTAACATGTAGATATCGTCATTAATACCTATCAGAACTTTGGAAATTCACTTTAATAATTTAATTATTAAGTTAAATGTCATTTATAATTAATGGAGGTTCATTGAATGAAATGCCTAAGTTTTTGGCATTATTAGATTTAATTATTTAAAATGAATCTTAACCATTGATCTCAAGTGAGGTGAGATTTAATATCAACCATTGATCACTTTGGAGGTTAGGTTTTTGGCACAACTCAATATTATAAAGGGAAGCCAAGGTGAGAGGAGGAGGCACACACAAGAAAGGATTCAATGACTCATTTGAGTGGAGAAGGAATTTCACTCTGCATATTTGGAACAAGGGAAGAAAGGACAGTTATCCTTGAGACCTTACAAGGGTCGTACCAGTAGGGTGGAGGATCCTTATTTTTCTACAAGTTTTACAATAATCATACGATGGTCATACATTCCACGATAGCCTATCATTTTACAGGAAAAGTGTGCTTGTCATTGATGGCAAGAACAAAAACGGCGAAGATGAGCAAGCTCAGAAGAGATAGTGCTTTCTAGAAGTGCAGATGAGGTCCAAGAGACGAACTCATAGGAGGAGCAAAGGTCGAGAGATTTGAACACTTAGAAAACCTTCTAAGTCAAAGAGATCGGAATCTTGAGAGAGAGGGAGACAATGATCATTGGATCATAGCACAGAGGACCAACAATCGTCTAATCGAAACAAGGTGCACGAGCCTTAACACTTTGTGCATGCATGAGAGATGACTTACCAAAATTATGAAGTCTTGAAGTAGTTTGGGACCGTCCATCGTCAAGGAGGATAGGTGGAGTAAGATCCACAACTCCGAAAATTCGTGGATCAAAAGGAGGTGAAATAGCCAAAGTAATTTGAGATCGTTCATCACCGGGAGGAGAATCTAGTTCGTTGATCATCAAGAGATATGTATTAGCAGAATGTGAGTTCAGGAGGGAGAAAAGTTTGATATTTGAAATCCCCGAAGCCTAGAGAGCCGGAGAAAATTTCAACCGTTAGATCCAGAGGGATACGTGGCGACGGATCGTGAACTTCGAAGAAATCACTTCGAGAACTTTCAGTTGAGATATGAAACTCCCGAAGCTCAGAGAGATGGAGAGACAAAGTAAATCTTGATCATTCGATCATATGAAATAGATCTCAATTGTCAAATCGTCCAGAGTAAATCTCAACCGTCGTATCATCTGAAGTGGATCTAGGTTGTCTGATCCAGAAGAGACGTGGCATAAGTCTATGGACTCTGGGTAAAGCCCTAAAGTAAGCCTCAACCATATGAATCAAGGACATGTGGTAGACTATGTCAACAAGGACATGTGGCATACCACGTCAGTGAGTGACACACAACAACCACTCGGCCTGTGTCAGGTCAATAGGTGACATGTGTAATGTTACATCACTCTGAGAGATTTACTTCAGGAGTTTCACCACCAACAAATGACAAAAGCTCCAAAGTCTCGAAGTGAACGAGGACTGTTGATTTGAGGAGGACACATGGTAGGAATATGTGGACTCTGGCTAAAAGTGTACTGGGAGAGCGTGAAGGTTGAGAATTGAAATTGCCGAAGCCCGATGTAGTGAAGGAGATATCGACCATTGAATCGAGTAAGGGGCCGCAGAACCATTGATCTGGTTGAAAGGTCAAATTCCCTAAGTAGAGGCAGAGTCATCGATTAAGAAGGATAGGTATCCATAGATCATCGACTCTGGAAGATTAGCGTATGGAGGAAAGCATGGTTTGATATTTGAAACTCCCAGAGCCCAGATCACAATGTAAATCACAGTTGTTGATTTAAGAAAGTTAGATATGATCCATCAGTTCAGGAGCACCATCAAGATTGTGAGATCGACGGTCCTGTCACATTGTGGGAATTGAAGGTGCATGGACTTTAAAAAGTTGAAGGCGGGCCACAATCGAAACCACAGTTTTGAAGAAAGGACACGTGTAGGCTCGAGGTAAATTGCGAGGCGAAATGTAGTTTTTTTCAAACCACCTTTGGATGCACCCACAATCGCGTGGTCACACGAGTTCATCACCCAAGGTCATATTGAAAGAAGGATCTAGCACTCTCTAGACCAAGATCACAAAGCGCTTTTTGAATAGGTGTGTGGTCACCGTTGATGGTCACGTGAAGGAAGGAGCTTAGAATCCAAAGAAGCCAAAAATGACTGACTGTAACTGCTAGTGAAGAAAAGGAATCTCAGGAGAATGGTCATTGGTGATGAATAGACAGTGAGGAACTGCCAGTAGAATGGCAGAGTTACGATGATGACCTGGGTGAGAACTGGGAGAAAATATGACATGTATAACATAGAGGAGGATACATAGAATTGAGATGAAACACAGAGCTGTGGTGACCAAGAGTTGCCAGGATGATTTGGTAGAGGACTTGGCATGATAAAGACATGTAGAGAATGTGATTTTCGGGAACTGATTCATGAGCATAGAAGGTGGTAGTAAGTAGCAGAAAAGGAGCAGAGAAGAGGTGCAACAGAAAGGAATGCAGTGTATGCATAGAGCATAAAATGTAGAAGAGAAGCTGAACAATGGTTCTGAGAATAGGAAGAAAAAGGGAAGAGCATAGAAGCAGAAATATGCAGAAGCGGAACAGAGGATAGAAGCTAAAGAAGGCAAAGGAGACATGGAGATGTAACATACCATATGAGAGACAGAGCAAGTAAGTAATTTTTTTTCAATATTCAATCAAGGTGGTAGGGTGGTGCTAGGGAGGATTGTAGTCCTATAAATTCTAGTTGGTGATAGAATATATTCTGGGAGTTGGTGCTTCCATGTATTTGGTGCTAGAGAAACCTGGGAGTTGGTGCTTCCATCTATTTGGTGCTAGAGAAACCTGGGAGTTGGTGCTAGAGAAATCTAAGAGTTGGTGCTCTCTGTAAGTTGTAGCTTGCTATCAGAGATTGTAGGCTCATATTTCAGTTGGAGCTCAAAGAATGTGATGTACATGAAAGTTGGAGCTTCATTGAAATCCTAAGAGGAAGCGTTTTTCACCCTTTATGGGTTTCCTCATGAAAATCTGTGTCTCTGTTTATTCTGTGTGATTGATCAAATAGTGTATATCTGTGCATGTTAAGTTATCAACAACACATTAAATAATAATCTAGAAAGAATCAGAAAATAACAGGAAAATTTTCAAGCTTATATACATAACTGATTCACCCC
>JZKD02S1248136.1:66916-83299 GCA_000966675.3 Picea glauca
CCTCTCAGTTATATTTCCAACAATTGGTATCAAAGTTGGTGCCTTTAATCAAAGGTAGATCCATAATCTTGAACATGAGTAGTCATGAAGGGAGTTCAACGAATAGAGCCCCTCTATTTGATGGAACAAATTTTTCCTTCTTGAAAATAAGGATGAGAACATATTTAATGTCTTTGGGTGCTGATGTTTGGGATGTCTTTGAAACTGGATATGTGAAGCCTGTAGTCTTGGCCTCAAAATATGATAAGCTTGAGTTTAGCTTTAATGCAAAAGCAATGAATGCCATCCTCAGTGGAATTGAAGAAGATGAGTTTGTCAAATTCATGCACTGTGATTCAACAAAAGTTATGTGTGAAAATATGATAAGTAGTTATGAAAGTAATGAAAAGGTGAAAGAGGCAAAACTACAGACTCACATATTGAAATTTGAGCAGTTAAATATGGATGAAGAAGAAACTATCAGTAAGTACTTCTTATGTATAGAATAACTCGTCAACACTATGAAAGGTCTAGGTGAAACAATATATGAACCTTTTCTAATCCATAAAATATTAAGATCTCTTCCTGATAGATTTAACTCAAAGGTCTCTTCTATAGAGGAAATAACTAATCTCAAAATGTTGACACTAGATCAACTTCTTGGAACCCTAACTTCTTATGAAATGAGAATCACCAAAAGTAAATCCACTACAAGAGAAGCATCCTTTAAAGTAGAGAAAAACACAGACTCTGATATAGATGTGATTGACGCAAATTTTGTGAGAAGATTGAAGAAAGGATCAGGAAAATACGAAGGTAAACTACCCTTCAAATGTTTGAACTGTGGTAAGATAGGTCATTTTTCATCTAAGTGTCCTCAGAAAAGAAAGGATCGGACATATGGCAATGAAGAGAAGCACAAACAAAAGAAGTTCTACAAAGAGAATAATTTTAAGAAGAAAAGACTGTGTAAACAATGATGATGATCCCTCAGATGATGAAAGCAATGACTCTTATATTGAAGATAAAATAAATGATATCATGCTAATAGCTTTAGAAGATATAAACATTGAAGATACAGGAAGTGAGTTCGCTGATTGTGAAGTAGTAGTATATCTTGAAGGAGAACTTGTTAGTGCCATGGAAGAGATTGATAGACTCGGAGAAAATAAAAGAAAACAAAAACAGTTACTACTCAGGTATGAGAAAACATGCAATGAACCAACTGAAGAAATTTCTCTGTTGAAGGTTAAGTTATAAGAAGCTAACAATATTGAAGACATCCTCAAACAACAATTGAAGGAAGCTGAAATAAAAGGTGAAAAAATGGAAGCTGAAGTAGTGACTATTAGAAAAGATCTAGAAAAATTTTAGGCCTTATATCATCAGAATCTGACAAGTATTAAATCCTAGAAGGATTAGCCTCCATTTTGAATCAGCAAAGGAATTCGAAGTTGAAAACTAGTTTGGGTTATGAAGAGAGATCAAGTAGTGGTCAGCCAAGAAAAACAAAATCCATCAAGTTTCTGAAATCTACAACCATTGACAACAAAAAACCTACAGAAACAAAGGAAGAGAATCAATCAACAAGGAGGAGTGAAGGAAAATCTACCATAACTGAATCTGTAGAAAAAATAAATAATACACCCTCTGCTCAAGGAAATCATCAGCATGGAAGAAATCGACCTGCTAAAAGAAGACATCCATTTTCCAGGTACAAAGAGTTTTTCTATGGATATTGTTTTTACTGCTCTAACTTTGGCCATAAAGTTGTAAATTGTTCTTTAAGATTTAGACATGAGCAATTAAGATAGCCAAGGAATAAATATCTTCCACAACAAAGAATGAGACAACCAAGTAACAAACAACCACATACTTCAAATCATGTGATGGCTGGGAAAAGGACGCAGATTAAACATAACAATCGTTATGATCCTTTATTCAATGAACCAGAATGTTACATCTTCCATAATTATGGACATAAAGCGACAAATTGTCGCTTAAAGAACTATAAGCCAGATTCAAATCATAGAGATGAAAACGTCAAGGTTTGGAAGAAGAATGAAGATAACAAGTGTGGATTAGTGTTGTCATATCAAAGACAAAAATACCCCTAGTATATTGACAACAGATGCTCCAGTCATATGATAGGTGACAAAAGTAAGTTCCTATTACTCAAAGAAAATAAATCAGGGAGTGTGACCTTTGGAAATGATGCTATGGGAAATATTAGAGGTAAAGGTCTAGTAAGATTAAGTAATGGAAGAAGTAAATCTAAAGATGTATTATTTGTTGATGTTTTAAAGAATAATCTTCCTAGTGTCAGTTAGATATGTGACAGAGGATGTGAAGTCACTTTCACTGCCAATAATTGTAAAATAAAGATAGTAAACACAGGAGAGCTGATTGCAAAAGGGGTTAGAACTAAAAAAAATGTATATGTTCTTAAGGAAGATAAGGAGAAATGTCATTTAAGAAAATTTGTTCAAAGTTGGTTATGGCACAGAAGGCTTGGACACCTGAATTTTGATCATATTGTCAAACTGAATAATGAAGGCGCTGTGAAAGTTCTTGCAAGAATATCTAAGCCTAATAACTCTGTATGTGAATCCTGTCAAATGGGGAAGCTGACTCATGCTCAGTTCAAATCGAAAAGTTTCACATCTTCAGAGAAACCACTTCAAATCGTTCACATGGATCTGTATGGAGCATCACTAAAGGAAGGAACTAGAGGAGAACGTTACTTTATTCTAGTCATTGATGACTTCTCCAAACTTATGTGGGTTGCCTTTCTGAGAGAAAAATATGATGCATTTGAGAAGTTCAAAAAGTTTAAGGCATTAGCTAAGAATCATATAGGAAGGAAGTTAAAGGAAATTCACTCAGACATGGGAGGATAATTTTTGTCAAGAGACTTCAAATAATTCTGGGATGGACATGGAATTAAAAGAGAATATATTATTCCAAGTACTCCTCAACAAAACATAGTTGTAGAATGCCAAAATAGATCAGTTCAGCAGATGGCAAAGGATATGTTGAGTGAAAGGTGTTAATATTATGGTATATTTGGGAGGTATGAACCTCTATTGTGACCTATGATGAGATTAGAATATTCCAGAAGGAAACAAAGAAGTAAAGGAAACCTTAGACGAGATGTCGACTGCCGAAATATAATTAATATGAATTAATTAGTACCCAGAAGGAGAAGTCGGCCCCAGTAAGTCTGTCAGAACCACTATAAATACAGGGAGCCAGTCTCTCATTTGACACATTCTCAGAATTGCAGAGAGCCAGTTGTGTGCACTGCAGCTGACAGTTTTGTGCGTAAGTTTCTAGGGAAGGTGTTGCACCAGTTTCTGGGTGGGACTATCTGATCAGCTTTGGTTTCTATTCTTGCGTGGTGCATTAGCCTTTCTTGGCTATTGATTGCTACCAGTATTCTTCTCTGTCAAGGTCAAGGTGCTCGGAGGGTGGCTTCGGCCTATGGTTGGTTGACAAGGGTATTGTCAATGGTAAAATGAGCACAATCTTTCATATTATAACAGGTTATGGGACCACACCTCCTTCCTTCATTCTAAATGCTGGAAGGAAGCATAACCGCTAGGATATTGAGCTCAATGAGGAACTTTCGCTAGGGTTACTAGCAGGAGCAGCTTCCAAAGACACTGCTGCTAGGGTTACTAGAAGAAGCAGTTGCAGAAACCCTAATCTCAAATCCGACACCTTGTGACAGAGCATCTCACTCAAAAAGAAGATATTCAGATGTGCCCTAACTCAGCACACCTTTTGGCTCTCTCAGAAGACAAAAATGATGAAGTTGAAGTTTTGGATCAAGGCATGACCAATTACCAGTCAACCAAAGACATGAGTGAAACGATCAGTCTTTTACACTACTCATCACTTACTAGAACGATTGAAGATGACATGTGGACAATCGATTGTGGAGCTTCTAGGAACATGACAAGAGATCATGCCAGACTCTCAAATCTAAATGAGAAGAAGACCTCGTACAAGGTAGAGCTTGGAGACAAAACCACTTACCCCGTAGAAGGATTTGGACAAGCCTCTATCAAAATGAAAATAGGTAACTATGTTCACTTAAGCAATGTTTTATATGTACTTGGTTTAGAAAAGAATCTTGTATCGATATCTTGCCTAGAAGACAAGGAAAACTGAATAGATTTTGTGCATGGAAAGGTGTTATCATGGCATAAAGACTCCAGCATAGAGAATGCTAGGGTTATTGGAAGTCGTGAAGGAAATATGTATAGACTACTAGAACAAAATGAAGAAGCTCTTGTACGCAATGAAGTCAACCCGAATGAGCTTTGGCATAGAAGTTACACTCACTTTAAATATCAAGCATTACCCTTTATCAAAAGGTTGGTTGAAGGAATACCAGAGTTGTAGTCTACACATGAAGGAATCTGCAAAGGATGTGCTCTTGGGAAGAATATCAAGAAACCATTCCCAAGCAGCAACAATAGATCTAAGGAGATTCTAGATTTGATACACTTAGATGTTTGCAGTCTGATGCCAGTAAAATCTCTAGGAGGATCTTCTTACTACGTAATCTTCATAGATGACTATTCAAGAAAGACTTGGTTATATCTACTCAAGACAAAAGATGAAGTATTCAGCAAGTTTCAAGAGTTCAAAACAGAAATAGAAAATCTCACAAATAAGAAGATTGAGACGCTAAGAATCGATAATGGTGGAGAATACACATCAAAGGAATTTGTTGCATTTTGCAAATCGGTAGGAATTAGGAGGGAGTTGACTGTTCCTCATAATCCTCAACAAAATGGTGTAGCAGAAAGAAAGAACAGATCCATTGAAGAAACCGTAAAAGCCTTACTAAATGATCAAGGTATATCCATGTTCTTATGGGGAGAAGCAACAATGACAACAATATATGTGTAGAAAAAAAGTCCCCATCGTATATTGAAATACATGACACCAGAAGAAGCTTTCTCAGGTAAGAAACCTAATGTGGAAAATCTAAGAATATTTGGATGTCTTGTTTACTCTCACATTCCCAAGGACAAGAGGAATAAACTATAACCTTCAGGAAAGAAAGGGATATTCGTTGGATACAGTGCTTCATCCAAATCTTATAGAATATATATTCCAGAACAACAAAATATCGAAGCCAGCAGAGACATAGAATTCAATGAGAAGATGGGCTTCAAGAAATCCATAGAATAAAATATAGAAGAAGAAGAGATTGAAGAACTTAACGAAGAAAGCACAGAAAATGTAAAAGACGAAAAGGAACTACCTGATCATCCTATGGAGCCATGTGAAAACATTAATTCATATATCATACCTAAGACCAAGAAAAGACCAGCTTGACTTGAAGCTACCTTACAAGACATAGAAATACTCAAGGTTCCAGAAGGCACATTCAGAAAGAGTAAAAGACCTAAAAGATTCTCAAGTTATGCAACATACATGACGAAACTTCTAGATGAAGAACCTACCACATTTGAAGAATCAATTCAAAAGGGACAATGGAAAGAAGCTATGACGGAAGAGCATCAATCCATTATGAAAAATGAGGTATGGGAAATTGTACCTAGACCTAAATAAAAATCGATGGTAACTTCAAAATGGGTATACAAGATCAAACATGCAACAGACAAAAGCGTGGATAAATACAAAGCAAGATTCGTAGCCAGAGGGTTCTCCCATAAGGAGGGAGAATATTATGATGAACCTTTGCTCCAGTGGCTAGATATACTTCCATCAGAGCTATCATATCTCTTGCCACTTCCATGGGATGGAACTTACATCAGATGGATGTAAATACGACCTTCCTGAATGGAGAAATTTAAGAAGAAGTATATATTGAACAACCTCAAGGGTTTGAGGTACATTCTAGAGACACTCATGTTTGTAGATTAAAGAAATGTCTATATGGAATCAAGCAAGCTCCAAGAGCTTGGTATGCTAGAATGGACAACTATCTAACAAGGCTTGGTTTCTCCAAGAGTCACGTAGATCCAAACCTTTATTACAAAGTCATGGACAATGCACCTATGATTCTACTATTATATGTTGACGATCTATTCATAACAAGTTAAGAGTCTCTTATTATCTACTGCAAGAAGGAATTATCTTTTGAATTTGATATGAAAGATCTAGGTCTCATGCATTATTACTTGGGACTAGAAGTATGGCAGAAGCATGGTGAAGTATTCCTTGGACAAGGAAAGTACACAATAAAGATCCTTAAAAAATTTGGAATCATGGATCATAAGTCCATGGACACTCCTATGAGTGCGGATATAAGAAAATTTAAAGTTCCAGATTCTGATCCAGTAGATCCATCTCTATATCGACAACTAATTGGGTCATTGATGTATTTGGTAAATACTCGACCAGACATTTGCTTTGTTGTGAATACACTAAGCCAGTTCCAGGTGGAACCAAGACATGAGCATTGGATAGCTTCAAATCATGTATTAAGATATATTCGTGGAACAACAAACTATGGTTTGAGATATACCGCATCTAGTGATATACAACTTCATGCATTCACAGACTCAGATTGGGCAGGAAGTGCAGAAGACAGAAAGAGCACTTCAGGTATGTGTTCTAGCTTGGGCTCTGCTATGATATCTTGGGGCATCAGAAAATAGAAGTCCGTCACACTCAACACAATAGACGCATAATATATTGCAGCATGTGAAGCATGCACTGAAGCAATATGGTTAAGGAAGTTAATCTTCAATTTATTTGATCAGATTCCAGAATCGACCATAATACATTGTGATAATCAGAGTTGTATAAGATTATCAGAACATCCTATATTTCATGAAAGGTCGAAACACATTGAGATCAAATACTACTTTATTTGAGATAAAGTCCAGGAAGGAGAGGTAAAGCTCGAGTATATCCCCACTAACGAGCAGACAACAGACATTCTAACAAAACCTCTATCCAGAATAAAGTTTTCATATTTCTGAGAGAAGATGGGGATCGTGGAAATAACTCCCTTAGCTAAAAGGGAAGACTCTCTGGGTTAGGAGAGAGCACTAAAAATATTATTGAAAAATATTGTTGAAAACTATTATTGAAACATTTATCTTTGTGATTGAAAAATAGTCCAGATTGGACAGATTCTTTCCTGTTCGGAAAGTGGATTGAGATTACTGATGGACAATGATTTCCCATTGTGTTTAACATCGAAAATGGTCCATATTGTTGATGTATCATAGACAACGAATTCCCATTGTGGTTAACATGGGGAGTGGTCTAGGGAAATCTCTCTTCTTGAGGGTTACTCAAGAAGACTGTCCCGCCTCGCCGAAAAACTATTTCTCATTGTGGTTAACATGAGGAATGGTCCGTTTTGGAGGTTGATACAGGATAGTCTTTTTCTCTTGTGGTTAATAGAGGAAATGGTTCAGACAGTCATTCCTTAGGGTTTATACATTCTCTCCAGGGTGCACTTTGATTAGTGTAGGAAGAATGGCCCAGGGTGGGGAATGGTCCAGGCTCAACAATCAGGGACAGACATTTCTTAGGTTTTATACATTCTCTCCAGGGTGTACTTTGATTAGTGTAGGAAGAATGGCCCAGGGTGAGGAATGGTCCATGGCTCAGAAATTAGAAATAATCATTCTTCCTTGTTTGAGAAGAATCGGGAAGATAGCCCATTATTGATGTTCTATACTGAGGGTAGATATTCTTTCAGATCTCACAGATGTGAGTGAAATATTGGTCTAGATGGTTCAGTTTATTTTTAACAATATTTTCTGTGCAGGTTGTCATCAGATGATTTTTATGGAGACTTCCTGTCTCCAGACAGTAGATATATACTACTATGGTGGATTTGTTCCACTGTTCGTGACTATGTGTCACGGTTTGAGTAGTTGTGTACTACCATGGATAAACATAGGTGTGTTCTATCAATTGATATTGTACCAGTTGTCATAGAATATTATCTAGTTGGATAATAATAACAGTGCTTGTGATAATACCAGTTGAATGGTCTGTTTGTTCTCAAGACCATACCTCCCTAGCTAGGAGGGAGTGTTAATATTATGGTAGCTTCGGGAGGTATGAACCTCTATTGTGACCTATGAAAAGATTAGAATATTCTGGAAGGAAGCAAAGAAGTAAAGGAAACCCTAAACGAGATGTTAGGTGCATAAATATAATTAATATGAATTAATTAGTACCCAAAAGGAGAATTCGGCCCCAGTAAGTCTATCAGAATCACTATAAATATAGGGTGCCAGCCTCTCATTTGACACATTCTCATAATTGCAGAGAGCCAGTTGTGCGCACTGCAGTTGGCAGTTTTGTGCACAAGTTTATGGGGAAGGTGTTGTGCCAGTTTCTGGGTGGGACTATCTGATCATATTTGGTTTCTGTTCTTGCTTGGTGCATTAGCCTTGCTTGGATATTAATTGCTACCAATATTCTTCTCTGTCAAGGTCAAGGTGATCGGAGGGTGGCTTCGGCCTATGGTTGGGTGACAAGGGTATTGTCAATGGTAAAATGAGCACAATCTTTCATATTCTAACAAAAGGGACATTTCACAAACCTTTTGGGTGGAGGTTGTTCACACGGATATTCATATTCTAAACAAAGCGCATCTAAGGACAAACAATGATAGAAATCCATATGAGTTGTGGTTTGGTCGACCTGCATCAATCAAGCACTTCAATGTATTTGGAAGTAAATGGTACATCAAGAATAATGATGATCATCTGGGAAAATTTGATAGTAGCGTTGATGAAGGTATCTTCTTAGGATATGAAACGAACAATAAAGGATACAAATGATTTAACAAAAGAATGCATAAATTAGTAGACTATATTGATGTTCGAATTGATGAAGAAGATTTTGTAAAATATCAACAGAGAATAAGCACTAAGCCAGAAGGAAAAGATGATGGGAATAATGAAAATGAAGAACAACAAATATCATAGTCTCAAGAAGATGATGAATCAGGTGGAGAAGAGACACCCAGACAAGAAAATTCAGGACAACAATCAACATCAAATGCTTCCTCCAGAATTACTCAAAAGAATCATCCTGAAAGTCGGATAATTGGTGAGAAAGACAAAGGTGTACAAACTAGGAAAAGGATAAGCAAAGTCACTGACCAATCACATATAGACTTCATATCCATGGTGTTAACACATATCCTCATTCATCCACCTCATATCCTACATGTTGACGCCCGTGTATTCTCAGTCATTGTTTTGTCACCACAACCTCCCGCCTGGTCGTTGTCCATTTAGCTTTCATGTTGTTTGTGCCAGATCCTTGTCAGCATCCAACATAGATCCGGATGGCCAAGAGCAGGGTAAGATCGTCACGTTTCTAGGTGTTGAGTTGACTTAGACCTATCCGGACCCTGAGAGAGACAATTAATGAAGTTGGGGAGTGGTGGATGAACATCATTTCCCCCATAAATGGAAATCTCAAAAGGACTGTCAGCAAGTCGGCTCGTCTGTAGGTCCCTCCTGAAACCTGAAAATCAGCAGGAGACATCCAATTCAGAGGGACGCATGGCACTAGATCCAAGGATTCGCAGTTTCGCAAATGAAAGGTTTTAGCATGGAGTCATTTGGATATTTTGGGATGGTGGATGGTTGATCTAGGCTCCCATATTGTAAACTTTTGAGGAAGAACTCTGGTTCTCTAGTGATGTATTTTGATCTGAGACTTCTTTTTTAATGAAAATCAACTTATTTTTCATCTTATTTTCCTTTGATATTGAAGTGTCCATGATTGAAGGATTCACATGAATTGTTTTGACTGTATTGTAATGTATATTTGATTGTAGTGTTGTTATTTACATTCTTCAGTTTTCTGAAGTGTTGAATCCAAGAGGATCTTGTATTTGAGGCTTTTCCTCCTTAGGTTGTTGGAAGACCTGATGTCTATGAAAGACCTCTACACTCTCCTCACCAAATTCTTCCCTCTACTCACCCTTACTCCAACTTACCGACTGAAGTTACCTTACCTACATGTGCATACCAGTCCATTTTTCTGAGTTAAAGCGATATCATCTTGAGTCCACACCCATTTGACCTCTTTAAAATTATTTGTGACATACAAACTGATGGGTACTGGGATTACTCTCTCTGCAATCAGAGAGTGACTTCTAGTGCTAACATTTCTGGCGTCATTGTTGGGGATGGAAGTGAAGATATATTCCCTGGGAGAATGACAAAGAACTTCTGATTATGAAGGTGCATCAGATATCAAAACATTTGAATATTGCATCTTTCACCTGGCAACTCCACCATCAAAGAATCCACTGGGGAGGATCCTATTGACATAAAAATGACCTTACCAAAGGGAAAGATCGGGTATCAGTCTATGAGTTTTCTTCATGAAGTCTTTTTCTTCTTTATCAACTCATTTCTCTCTTTCCCTTAGCATATAAAGAGGATTATCCTCTTCTTTCTATATTCATATGACAATAATCCTTCCTTCATCCATCCATCCTTGGAAGAAGAAGATATGCCCTCTTATTATGTTGTAGATGTTGATCATGTGTCTTCACCTCAGCCTATTCATAAATGTGATATATGTATTTCATATCCTCTTGAAATTGATCACCCTTATAGCCTTGAGGAGGTTGAAAATGATTCACAACCTTCTCAGATCTCATTACCTCCTGTTGTTTCTGTTGAACCTCCCCATCCTCTTGTTGAATCCCATATTTATCCCACAAGTTTTCAAGCTAATATTAGAGACATGATGTTTAAGCCTCTAAGGCTACCACATCACCTGCATCCCCACCCTCCTTATTCCTTTGAGTATCTTTCTCAGTTTTCTAGGGAGGATCATGTTACAGTTGAGAGGCACTTGGGGGCCTTTGAGAAATTTATTGTTCAGTTTGAGATCATTCATGATGATGTTACCATGATTTTGTTCTCACATTCCCTGTCTGGAGATGTTGCTGTGTGGTTTAGATGTCTAGAGGCCAGTTCTATTGGTTCCTGGACCACGCTATGCCATGATTTTTTAAAGTGGTGGGGTGAGAACAGGTCCCTTGATCAGTACTGAGATGATTTTAATTCCTTGAGGAGAGGGGAAGAGGAATCCTTGGTTGTCTTCAACATGAGGTTTTACAGTGTTTATCATAGTATGCCTGTAGATATAAGACCCATAGAGATTGTTTCCATGGTGTACTATGTCATGGCTCAACATCCAGAGGTTGTTCTTCTCCTGAGAGAAAGGAAATAATCATTGTTAAGACATCTATTTGAAGATGTTGTAGAGGTCGAAGAGAACATTAGGGCTAGCAAGTGGGTTCATAGACAGGCATATCTCAAAAATTTGCATGTACATGAGCAAGAAGACGGTCAATCTGTTTCAGATTCTGAGCAAGAAGATAATGAATATGAATAAAATCGGTAACAACAACAAGGAAGTAGGTATGATTCACAGTTGGAATCAAGTTCTTCAACATTTGCAAATTTTTCTATGGGCAGTAATGCATATCAATATTATGATCAGTTTCCAGAACATTTTGAGCATGTAGCAGTGGTTGATTGCATAGATAATTGTATGCTCTTGGTTGATCATAGTTATGATGTTCTAAATCTTGTTGCACCTTTATCTTGTGACCATTATTATGAATAAGAGATGACAATTGTTGATGATCAAGAGTTGGTTTCAAAAGAACAAGGAGGGAATTTATTTGCAAGAAGAGAGAATTTTACAGAGGAGCATCCTGGTCCTCTAAAGCAACCAGGATTCTATCACATTGTTCATGATCCTGTGGCCATATACATGGAGTCATACATTTCAGATTTTCTGAAATTTTCAAATAGAATTAATTCACCAATACTCATAGGCGAGTATGTTGTTATGAAAGGTTTCCAATACCACATTATAGATCATTTTCCTTTATTAATTAAGGAAAAGCATCGGGTGGAAATAAATTATCCTAGACTCATAGAAAACACAGAGCAACATGTACATGAGTAGCTTAGTGGACAGTTTATCTCTTGTCCAGAACCTGTAATTGAGAAGGTATCAGCCAGCCTGCATCAGTTCTCCACCCACCTGTGCACTTTGATAACATCACACGACGAGTCAGCCACAATAAAGGATAGGATTTAATTTCTTACCAGTTCAGCTCCCCTGATTATAAATTTTGTGACGTTGTGGGATTATATATGGAGCTATGTTTTCCAAAAGCATTGGAGCCTACAGATTTATTCACCTTATCATCATTTGGGGGTATAGTCAATGTTCCAAGCCATGTCCTCATTTTTCTTTCATACTTCCTTAGCCTTTTGTGGATTATATGTAGTAAAGAAAAGGATCATATTACTAGACAATCTGGGTGGCTATGGTGGAAGTTTGCTTTCACCTAGTGCTTTGTAAAAATCAGTTAGCTTAGGTTTTTGTACATAAATAAGCTCTATCAGGAGCAGGCGTGTTGTCTTTATTTTTGTAAGTAGAATAGTGTGAGGGTTAGCCTAGATTCCTTAGCAGGATGTTTTTGAGCATGAATCCATAGCCCAATACTAAGGCACTGAAACTGCAAAAAGATTTCTTAGAGCCTAGCAGGGAGGAATCTATCCCCCATGGATCCTAATGCTAACACATATCCTTGTTCTTCTACCTTATCTCTTGCCTGTTGACGCCTGCATATTCTCAGTCACTGTTTTGTCACCACAACCTCTTACGTGGTCATCGTCCAGTCAGATTTCATGCCGTTTGCGCCAGATTCTCATTAGAATCCAATGCAGATCCAGATGGCCAAGAGAAGGGTAAGGCTGCCACATTTCCAGGTGTCGAGTTGAATCAGGCCTATCTAGACCGTAAGAAAGAAAGTTAATGAAGTTGGGGAATGGTGGTTGAACATCATTTTCCCCATAAATGGAAAGCTCAAAAGGACTGTCAACAAGTTGGCTCATCTGCAGGTCCCTCCTGAAAATTGAAACTCAGCAGGAGCCATCCGATTCAGAGGGATGCATGGCACTAGATCCAAGGATTCGTGCTTTCTCAAATTGAAGGTTTTAGCATGGATTCATTTGGATATTTTGGGACGGTGGATGGTTGATCTAGGATCCCGTATTGTAAACTTTTGAGGAAGAACTTTGGTTCCCTGGTTATGTATTTTGATCTGAGACTTCGTGTTTAATGAAAATCAACTTCTTTTTCATCCTATTTGCCTTTGATACTGAAGTTTCCATGATTGAAGGATTCACATGGATTGTTTTGACTGTATTGTAATGTATATTTGATTGCAATGTTGTTATTTACGTTCTTCAGTTTCTTGATGTGTTGAATCCAAGAGGATCTTGTATTTGAAGCTTTTCCTCCTTAGGCTATTGGAAGACTTGATGTCTATGGAAGACCTTTACACTCTCCTCACAAAATTCTTCCATCTACTCACCCTTACTCTAGATTTCTGACTAAATTTAATTAAGACCTCACCTGCATGTGCATACCAGTCTAGTTTTTTGAGTTAAAGCGATATCATCTTGAGTCTGCACCCATTTGACCTCTTTAAAATTATTTGTGACATACAAACTGATGGGTACTGGTATTACCCTCTCTTCAATCATAGAGTGACTTCTAGTGCTAACACATGGTGGAACCCAAGAACTTTAATAAAGCCAATAAAGACGTAAACTGGTTAAAATCAATGAATGAGGAACTGGACCAAATTGAAAAGAATGTCACTTGGGAACTCATTCCTAGGCCAACAAATAAAAATGTAATAGGATCCAAATGGGTCTACAAAAATAAGATGAATGAGAAAGGAAATATTGTAAGAAATAAGGCTAGATTGGTCTATAAAGGATATGCTCAAATAGAAGTACTGGATTTTGATGAAACATTTGCACCCATAGCAAGATTAGAAGTTATTAGAATGTTTCTTGCCTATGCTTGTCATAAACAGTTTAAAGTCTATCAAATGGATGTCAAGTCATCTTTTCTAAATGGAGATCTAAAAGAAGAAGTCTATATGGAACAACCAGAGGGTTTCCAACTGTCAGATATCCTTGACTTTGTCTGCAAGCTCAAGAAATCCTTATATGGGTTCAAACAAGATCCTCATGCCTGGTACTACAGAATGGATAAGTATCTCCAAGACAAAGGTTTCAAGAGAGGAACAATTGACATCAATCTATATATCAAAACAAAGGGTAATTATTTGCTCATTGTGTTGGTATATGTAGATGACATCATATTCAGAAGCAATAATGCTTCATTGGTACAATGGTTTTCTTCTACCATGCAGTCTGAATTTGAAATGTCTATGATAGGGGAACTGTCATTTTTTCTTGGTCTGCAAATTACTCATAGGTCTAAAGGAATATTTATTTCCCAATAAAAATATCTAAGAGAAATGTTGAAAAGGTTTCAAATGGAAGATTCTACACATATGAGCACACTTATGGTCACTGGATGCAAGTTAAGCAAGGATGATGACTCACCAAATGTTGATCATAGTTCATATAGGTCTATGATAGGAAGCCTATTGTACATCACATCATCCCATCCAGACATAATGCATGTTGTTGGAATGGTAGGAAGGTATCAGGCTGCACCTAAACAGAGTCATTTGTTAGCTATCAAAATAATATCTAGATACTTGAAAGGAACAATGAACTATGGCCTATGGTATCCTAGGAATCGGAGTTATAAACTATCAGTCTATTGGGATGCTAATTGGGCTAATTGCGTGGATGAAAGGAAAATCATGAGTGGAGGTGCATTCTTCTTAGGATTTTATCTTGTAGCATGGTTGAGCAAGAAGCAAGGTTCCATTTCCTTATTGACTACAGAAGCTAAATACATTACAGTTGCCACTTGTTGTACCCAAGTATTATGGATGATTCAGACACTTGCTGACTTGGAGGTAAAGTATAATGCACCGATCCCAATTCATTGTGATAATAATAGTGCAATTAGTGTGTCAAAGAATCCTGTATTTCACTCCAAGACCAAGCATATGCCCATCAAGTATCACTTCTTGAGGGAACAGGTAACCAACATTGTTGTTTCTTTTCATTATATTCCATCCAAAGATTAGATAACTAATATCTTCACTAAACCATTTGCAAAATCTTAGTTTGAGTATCTACACCAGAAGTTGGGCATGACCCTGTTATCAAGTTAAAATAGTCTATCTGATCAGGGGGAGAGTGCTCATTGTATCTCTGTTCAGGGGGAGAACAAAGTCACTCTCATTTTTCTTTGACATTGATGTCAAAGGGGGAGAAAAGGTGTGGTCTGGATGCTACAGTTGGAGGTCTAAGAAAAATATTGCAACCTTGCATGGTTGCCATCAATGCCAAAGGGGGAGATTGTTGGCATGTTTTACAAGAAGAGTGTTCTTTTCATTGATGGAAAGAACAAAAACGATGAAGATGAGAAAGCTCAGAAGAGATAGCACTTTCTAGAAGTACAGACGAGGTCCAAGAGACGAACTCATAGGAGGAGAAAAGGTTGAGACATTTGAACACTTAGAAAACCTTCTATGTTAGAGAGATCAGAAGCTCAGGAGAGAGGGCGACAGTGACCGTTGGATCACAACACAGAGGACCAACAACCATCTGATCAAAATAAGGTGCACGAGCCTTAACGCTTTGCACACACAGGAGAGAGCACTTACCAAAGTTCTGAAGTCCTGAAGTAGTTTGGGACCATGATGCAAGAGCATCGCGAGTAGCAAGCACGCACGGAGGTGGAAGACAGCTGGGACAAGCGCTAATGCATTTCAACACGTTGTCAAAAGTGTTTTGAAATGTTTGGAAATAAATGTGTGGATATTAAATGAAATAATTAAGTGGAGGGGCACTTGTATATTGTAAACAGATCATGAACAATTCCCTCACATCTGTAGTAGGTAGAGGCATTTATGCTAGTTAATATAGGTAGGTATATTTAAATTCTTAGATTTGATAGTTTAGAGAGTAGGAGGGAAACGGGATATAGACACCCTCATTTTGTAGTTGTAAAATATGAGAAGAATAGCATTCAGCTATTACGAGAAATAGCAGAGAGTTGTATTTGAAAACACCTATGTACAAAAGTCCTGAATTAATACATGAAGCTTTGATTCAGATTTATGGTGTTGTGATATTCTCTGTGTATGCATGTTGAATGCTATGCTTATAGCTATTTTACTCTTTCTATTATGCATTTGCTGTTACGTTATGTATGAATGATTTCTTGTTGAATGTTTGAAATCTGAGAGAGAGAGTAAAGAATGAGTTTCAATTGTTTCTCAACCTGAGTGAGTAAAATTCTTGCAAGGAGTGCAGTGGAGTTTGCCTGCAAGGAGTGCATTGACAAGGTGTTAGCACATAATCATGTAAGGGGTGCTCTCCTTAAAGAAGTGTCCCCTTGGGCAAAGAAAGAAATTCGGAAAACCTATTTTTCCAAAGTTTAGAGGGTGGG
>JZKD02S1248136.1:90226-101390 GCA_000966675.3 Picea glauca
TACCTTGGAATGATTAGATGAAATGATAGTATAAGTCAAAATGTAGGTGATGAAGGGTAAAATAATAGCAAAAAGTATGGGCAAAAAGGGTACAATATGTGGTCCTAACAATATTCAACATCTCAGATTTCTACCCTTATGAAGCTGAAGAACCAGAAGCAGGTAATGAACAACCAGAGGTTCAATGGACTAAACAGATGCCAGCTACAGAGAAACCACAAATGGAAATCATACTGGACAAAAGAGTTAGTAAGAGGACCAGACGAAAGGAATATTTTGAATACTTGGTCAAGTGGAAGGGACATCCAGTTGAAGATTCCAGCTGGGAAAATGAAGCCAAAATCCGGAAGCATGGACAGACCGTGCGAGCGCTCATGGACAGGAGTCCATCAAAATTTTCAAGTGAGGGAGTATGATGCAGGAGCATTGCAAGTAGCAAGCACGCGCGGAGGTGGAAGACAGCTGGGACAAGCGCCAATGCATTTCAACACATTGCCAAAAGTGTTTTGAAATGTTTTGAAATAAATGTGTGGATATTAAATGAAATAATTAAGTGGAGGGGCACTTGTAGATTGTAAACAGATCATGAGCGATTCACTCACATCTGTAGTAGGTAGAGGCATTTATGCTAGTTAATATAGGTAGGTAGCTTTACATTCTTAGATTTGACAATTTAGAGAGTAGGAGGGAAACGGGATATAGACACCCTCATTGTATAGTTGTAAAATATGAGAAGAATAACATTCAGCTATTGCGAGAAAGAGCAGAGAGTTGTATTTGAAAACACCCATGTACAGAAGTCCTGAATTAATACATGAAGCTTTGATTCAGATTTATGGTATTGTGATATTCTCTGTGTATGCATGTTGAATGCTATGCTTATAACTATTTTACTCTTTCTGTTATGCATTTGTTGTTACGCTATGTATGAATGATTTCTTGTTGAATGTTTGAAATCTAAGAGAGAGAGTAAAGAATGAGTTTCAATTGTTTCTCAACCTGAGTGAGTAAAATTTCTGCAAGGAGTGCAGTGGAGTTTGTTCGCAAGGAGTGCGTTGACAAGGGTTCAGAGTTTTTATCTCTGAAATCTTAGGAGGGATAACATTTTTCTTGTTCTCACAGAAGTGCAAATGAAGCACAGGATCCGTGCAAGGTGTGCGCAGGCCGAGTAGAGTTTCAGAGCTTACAACCTGAGGGAATTGTTGAAAGACTGTTGTTGCAAGGAGCACACAGAGTCGAAGAGGTTCAAATATTAAAGCGTATTTGAAGAAGTACCGCAAGGAGTGCGTGTAGGAATCATCCCCAAAGGACTTGAGGATTTTTCAAGCAATTTCAGGAGGGATAGAGTCTCCGAAGTTGTCGAATAAAATCCCAAGAGGGCCAGTGCCTTAAAGCGTGAAAAGGAGACATAGTAAAGTCATTTTGCAGGTGGACAAGTTTCGTGAAGGAATACCATGTTCACTTCGCAGGATTTGTCAAGGAGGAATCGGATGGTCATAATTCTCCGTGGAGAATTCGCGAAGTCCCGAGAGCCGTCAGATCTTGCAGAGGAGCAAGGAGAGTTATGGAAAGTGTTTTCTAAAGTGTAAAAGTCAGGAGAGATGGGGCCGTTAGATCTCTCGTGAACTCTCATTTCGGAATTCGAGAGTTGAAGGGGTAGAAGAGTCTGTGTCAAAGATTGTAGATAGTGGAGAGTGGATAGGTGGCATACTTGTTGACACGGAGGTCAAACCTTTGTTGACCATTTCAGGGTTTCGTGAGTTGGAGAACCAGAAACCTTATAGCAAGATTCAGAAAATTGCGCAGTGCGAAGTCCCGAAGGGGCAAAAAGATTTGTGTGGGGCCAGCTATTGGTGAAGTGTGTCAGAACTCGACATTTCGACATTTCAGAGGATAAGAATTCAAGATTTCATTTTAGAGATTCTTGAAATTGAGACACTTGATACTATCGTGGGAGAGGACGCAACAAGCATTTCGACACATCGAAAGTTCGGGTTTCAGAAGGCGAAGAGTTGATAGACTTGGAAGGAGAAGTCACAAACTCCGAAGTTCTGAAATTGCCAGAAATACAACCACATTGTTTGGTCAGAGGGAGATTGGAATTGATGCTTCGTGTTTGATCACGTGGGCTCAATTCATAAGGACCTATGGAGAAGCACCATTTTATGTGCATGGGATTCCCTGAAGAGGAATCAAAGAGTCAATCCGACTCAAAGGCAGGAGTTAGAATGATTCTGTGAGAAGACGTCGACCCGAGGGTCGATATAGTGTCTGCGTCATTTCTGGTATCAGAGCCCAGAAGATTTCTTTTCTTTCTGTAGCAGGGAAGAGAAAGATTTACCATGCCGTTGAGAAGAACAGATAGACAAACACCCGAACTGCCAGAGGAGAGGGAAATGCCAAGAGAAAGGGGTAGGCAAGTGACAAATCCAACTATGGAAAGAGAGATGCGTAACATACGTGCCAGACTTGTGGACATGGAAATAAAAAAGAGGTGCATAGCCGGTGTTGGAGATGTCAGTGAATCTGAAAGTGAAGATGAAGTTGGACATGAAGGAGAAGAAATTGCAACATAAGATGCAGCCAATGAACGCCTGATTAGGGATGTTGCAAGAATGAGTGCTAGGGCAAAAATGGACATTCCAGTATATGAGGGAAACTTGGATGTTGAAGAACTTCTAGACTGGATTAGAGCTCTGGACACATATTTTGACTATGAAGATGTTGAGGAAGAAAATAAGGTCAAACATGTTGTCACAAGACTTAAAGGACATGCAACATTGTGGTGGGATGAACTACAAGCTGACAGACGCTGCAAAAGAAAGAAGAAAATCAAGAGTTGGGATAGAAGGATCGCGAAGATGAAGGCGAAATTCATCCCCAAGGATTATCAAATCACTCTGTTTTGAAGGGTGCAAAATTTGAGACAAAAGTTGATGTCAGTGAAGGAGTACACTGAAGAATTCCACAAGCTGAATATCAGGGCAAGTCATCGCGAAAGTGATGATGAAAAGGTTGCCAGGTATATGAATGATTTGAGATATGACATTCAGGATGAGATGAGCATGATGATCATTCAGAGTGTAGAAGATGCTTATCAAATGTCTCTGAAAGATGAAGAGAAGTTGAACCGAAAGCAGAGTCAAAGGGGCTGAGGCAGAATTCAGCCTAGGGGAAAAATAGTTGTCCAAGATAGGAATCAGAAGCCTAAGGAAGAATGGAAGAAACCTCAACCTCAAACTGATAGAGGTGGAAGCTCACAGAGAGGGCAGTATGTTGATAACAACACTTTTACTCACACTGGAGGAAGAGGAAGAGGCAGAGGTGGAATAACAAAATGCTTCACATGTAGAAAGAATGGGCATAATTCTTATGAATTTCCAGATAAGAAGAAAGAAGGAGGTGAAACTCACATTGCTGAAGCACAGATGTGGAATGTTGAGGCAGAGGATGTTGAAGGTGGAAGATCACTGGTGATGAGGAAGGTTCTCTTAATGCCAAAAAAGGAGGTGGAGAATCTAGTTCAAAGGAACAGTCTTTTTCAGACTGCTTGCAAGACCAAAGACAGGGTATGCAAAGTCATCATAGACAGTGGTAGCATAGACAATCTCGTTTCTATAGATATGGTAGAAAAGCTAGAGCTGGAGACTATTGAACATCCAAGTCCATATAGAGTTTCATGGCTACAAAAAGGACATTAGGTAAATGTCACTAAACAATGTTTAGTTGAATTTAAAATAGGAGGATATAATGATAAGATATTGTGTGATGTCATTCCCATGGTTGTTTGTCATCTATTGCTGGGTAGACCATGGCAATATGACACGAATGTGGTTCACGATGGGAGGAAGAACACATACACCCTAGAAAAGAATGGGAGAACTCACATGTTGTTGTCGATTAAGGACAAAGAGGTGAAACCTAGAGTAAGCAACACTATACTTCTCATGAGTGGGAAGGAACTTCTTAAGGAGGTTAAGAAAAAGGAAGATCCACAATTCATCGTGGTCAAGAAACCTAGAATTGTTTTGACCAGAACAAGAGTGGATGATTTACTAGAGGAAATCCAACAACTACTGGAGGAATTTGCTGATATAGTAGTGGATGAACTACCTCGTTCATTGCCACCTATCAACAGTATAAGTCATCACATCGATCTTATACCTGGAGCCAGTTTACCAAATAAAGCAATGTACAGATTGACGCCGCAAGAGAATGAAGAGGTCAAAAGACAAGTCCAGGATTTAATGGACAAAGGGTTGGTTAGAGAAATCTTGAGTCCATGTGTTTTTCCGACAGTGCTCAGTCCAAAGAAAGATGGAGGCTGGAGAATGTGTAGAGACTCAAGAGCAATTAACAAGATTACCATCAGGTATAGATTTTCGTTACCAATAATGGATGATTTGATGGATTGCTTGAGTGGAGCAATTTTTTTTTCAAAGATTGATTTGAATAGTTGATATCATCATATTCGTATGAGAGAAGGAGACGAATGGAAGCCAACATTCAAGACCAATTAAGGGTTGTACGAGTGGCTTGTTATGTCGTTTGGATTAACAAACATGTCGAGCACTTTCATGAGATTTATGAATGAAGTGTTGAAGGATTTCATCGGAAAATTTGTCATTGTGTATCTTGATGACATACTGATTTTCAGTAAAACAGAGGCAGAGCATCTGAAACATTTGGCTACAGTGATGAAGAGGTTACAGCAGGAGAAGCTGCTGATAAACGTGAATAAATCCTCATTCATGAAGATAGAGCTCATTTATTTAGGGTTTGTTATTTTTGCAGACAAGTTGAGGATGGATCTAGATAAAGTGGAGGTGCTTAAGAATTGGCCATCACCGAAGAGTATATTTGAGGTTTGAAGCTTTCACGGATTGACTAGTTTCTATAGGAAGTTCATTAGGAATTTCAGTGGAATTAGTGCACCAATGATGGACACAGTGAAGAAGAGACACAAGTCTTTTCACTGGACAGAAGAAGCTGAGAAAAGATTCAATTTGTTAAAAAGGAAAATCACGGAACAACCAATTTTAGTGTTGTCGTATTTCAAAAAGACATTTCAAGTAAAATGTGATGCAAGTGGATTTGCAATAGGGGCAGTCTTGATTCAAGAAGACAGACCAATAGCATACTTCAACGAGAAGCTGAACGAAGCCAAAATAAAATACTCCACGTATGACAAGGAGTTCTATGCTATTATTCAGGCATTGTAGAAATGGAGACACTATTTGATTCCTAAGGATTTTTTCTTATATAGTGACAATCATGCTTTGAAATTTGTGACTCAACAAGAGAAGTTGAATCAAAGACATGTTAAATGGGTTGAATACATCCAAAATTTTACTTTTGTAATTAAACATATTTCTGGAACTGCTAACAAGGTTGATGATGCTTTGAGCAGGAAAACTTTTCTTATGTAGGAGTTCAGAGTCAAAACGTTGGGTTTTGATGATCTCAGGAACATGTACAGAGAGGATCCAAACTTCAAAGGAGCGTATGAAGAAGTTGAGAATCCAATTCTCATGGACAGAAGTCAATGGACATAATACATGATCCAAAAAGGATTATTGTTTAAGGGTAATCAACTTTGTATTCCAAAATGCTCCATGATGGAGAATTTGTTGAAGGAGAAACACAGTGGAGGATTGGCCAGACATTTAGGTCATGACAAGATGTTATCAAAGTTAAATGAGTCATATTTTTGGCCAGGAATGAGAGAAGACATCAAAAGATTCGTGGACAAATGTAGAATTTGTCAGCATTCAAAAGGAAAGAGGCAGAATGCAGGCTTATATCAACCATTACCCATACCTGAGAGGCCATGGGATGCAATAAGCATGGAATTCATATTGGGGCTACCGAGAACACAAAGAGGGTTTGACTCGATCTTTGTATTCGTGGACCGATTTTATAAGATGGCACACTTTATACCATGTCAGAAAACCAGTGATGCAACTCACATTGCGAATCTGTTTTTCAAAGAAGTCATTCGACTTCATGGTTTACCAAGGAGTATAGTTTCGGATCGAGACACCAAGTTCATGGGACACTTCTGGAGAACCTTATGGAAAAATATGGGAACAAACTTGTCATTCATTTCAGCTTATCATCCTCAGACGGATGGACAGACAGAAGTCATGAACAAAAGTTTGGGAGACTTGCTGAGGAGTTTGGTGATAGAACACCACAGTCAGTGGGACAATATTCTACCACAAGAAAAAATTGCTTATAATGATTCAATCAACAGAAGCACGGGGTAGAGTCCATTTCAAATTTTTTATGGCACGCAGCCAAGAGGAGTTTCTGAATTGAGGGATTCAGAACAGAACACAACTAGGAGTGCTAGTGCAAAGGATTTCGAAGAAGCGATGAAGGAGCTTCATAACCAAGTTAGGGATTGATTGAAAAACTCGAGCCAAGAGTCTAAGCAAAGAGAAGATCAACACAGGAGAGAACTTTAGTTCGAAGTTGGTGATTTGATCCTTGCACACTTGAGAAAGGAAAGGTTCCCGAGGGGGTCATATAATAAACTGAAAATGAAGAAAATTGGACCATGCAAGATCATAAAGAAATTTGGGACAAATGCTTACGAGATTGAATTACCCAATGGGATCGGAATTTCTCCGATATTCAACATCTCAGATTTCTACCCTTATAAAGCTGAAGAAGTAGAAGAAAGTAATGAACAACCAGAGGTTCAATGGACTAAATAGATGCCAGTTGCAGAGAAACCACAAATGGAAAGCATATTGGGCAAAAGAGTTAGTAAGAGGACCAGGCGAAAGGAATATTTTGAATGCTTGGTCAAGTGGAAGGGACATCTAGTTGAAGATGCCAGCTAGGAAAATGAAGCTGAAATCCAGAAGCATGGACAGACCGTGCGAGAGCTCATGGACAGGAGTCCATGAAAATTTTCAAGTGAGGGAGTATGATGCAGGAGCATCGTGAGTAGCAAGCACGCGCGGAGGTGGAAGATAGCTGGAACAAGCGCCAACGCATTTCAACACGTTGTCAAAAGTGTTTTGAAATGTTTTGAAATAAATGTGTGGATATTAAATGAAATAATTAAGTGGAGGGGCACTTGTAGATTGTAAATAGATCATGAGCAATTCGCTCACATCTGTAGTAGGTAGAGGCATTTATGCTAGTTAATATAGGTAGGTAGCTTTAAATTCTTAGATTTGACAGTTTAGAGAGTAGGAGGGAAATGGGATATAGACACCCTCATTGTATAGTTTTAAAATATGAGAAGAATAACATTCATCTATTGCAAGAAAGAGCAGAGAGCTATATTTGAAAACACCCATGTACAGAAGTCCTGAATTAATACATGAAGCTTTGATTCAGATCTATGGTGTTGTGATATTCTTTGTGTATGCATGTTGAATGCTATGCTTATAGCTATTTTACTCTTTCTATTATGCATTTGTTGTTACGTTATGTATGAATGATTTCTTGTTGAATGTTTGAAATCTGAGAGAGAGAGTAAAGAATGAGTTTCAATTGTTTCTCAACCTGAGTGAGTAAAATTCATGTAAGGAGTGCAGTGGAGTTTGTTTGCAAGGAGTGCGTTGACAAGGGTTCATAGATTTTATCTCTGAAAGCTCAAGAGGGATAACATTGTTCTCGTTCTCGCGGAAGTGCAAGTTAAGCATAGGAGCCTTTGAGAGCTTACAACATGAGGGAATTTTTAAAAGACTATTGTTGCAAGGAGCACACAGAGTCGAAGAGGTTCAAATATTAAAGCGTATTTGAAGAAGTACCGCAAGGAGTGCGTGCAAGAATCATCCCCAAAGGACTTGAGGATTTTTCAAACAAGTTCAAGAGGGATAGAGTCTCTGAATTTTTCGAAGAAAATCCCAAGAGGGCCAGTGCCTTAAAGCATGGAAAGGAGACATAGTAAAGTCGTTTTGTAGGTGGACAAGTTCTGTGAAGGAATACCGTGTTCACTTCGTAGGATTTGTCAAGGAGGAATCAGATGGTCAGAATTCTCCGTGGAGAATTCACGAAGCCTTGAGAGCCATTAGATCTTGCAGAGGAGCAAGGAGAGTTACGACGAGTGTTTTCTGAAGTGTAAAACTCAGGAGAGATGGGGCCGTTAGATCTCTCGTGAACTCTCATTTTGGAATTCGAGGGTTGAAGGGGCAGAATAATTCGTGTCAAAGATTGTAGACAGTGGAGAGTGGACAGGTGGCATACTTGTCGACACAGAGGTCAAACCTTTGTTGACCATTTTGAGGTATCATGAGTTGGAGAACTAGAAACCTTGTAGCGAGATTCGCGAAATCGGGAAGTGCGAAGTCCCGAAGGGGCAAAAAGATTTGTGTGGGGCCAACTATTGGTGAAGCGTGTCGGAACTCGGCATTTCATCATTTCAGAGGATAAGAATTCAGGATTTCGTTTCCAAGATTCCTAAAATTGCGAGACGTGATACTATCATGGGAGAGCACGCGACAAGCATTTCGGTGCATCGGAAGTTCAGGTTTCGAAAGGCGAAGAGTTGAGAGACTTGGAAGGAGAAGTCGCGAACTCCGAAGTTCCAAAATCATGAGAAATACGACCATGTTGTTTGGTCAGAGGAAGATTGGAATTGATGCTTCGTGTTTGATCGCGTGGGCTCAATTCATAAGGACCTGTGAAGAAGCACCATTTATGTGCGTGGGATTCCCCGAAGAGGAATCAAAGAGTCAATCCGACTCAAGGGAAGGAATTAGAACGATCCTATGAGCGGATGTTGACCCAAGGGTCGATAGAGTGTCTTTTTTGGACCATCCATCATCAAGGAGGATAGGTGGAGTAATATCCACAACTTCAGAAGTTCATGGATCAAAAGCATGTGAAATAGCCGAAGTAATTTCAGACCATTCATCATCAGGAGGAGAATCTAGTTCTTTGATCATCGAGAGATATGTGTGAGCAGACCGTGAGTTTAGGAGGGAGAAAATTTTGAGATTTGAAATCCCCAAAGCCCAGAGAGCCAAAGAGCTAGAGTATATTTCAACCATCAGATCTAGAGGGATACGTGGCAATATATTGTGAACTTCGGAGAAATCAGTTCGAGATTTTTTAGTTGAGATATGAAACTCCTTAAGTCGAGAGATCCGGGGAACCGAAGTAAATCTCGACCATCCGATCATCCGAAATAGATCTCAGTCGTCAGATCATCTGGAGTAAATCTCAAGCGTCAGATCGTCCGAAGTGGATTTGGGTCGTTTGATCCAGAAGAGATGTGGCATAAATCTGTGGACTCCGGGTAAAGAGCCGAAGTAAGCCTCAATCGTCTGATTCAAGGACATGTGGAAGACAACGTCAGCAAGGACATGTGGCAGACCATGTCAACAAGGACATGTGACATACCACGTCAGCAAGGACATGTGGCAGACCACATCAACGAATGACATGTCGAAACCACTTAGCCCGTGCCAGGTCAACAGGTGACGTGTGTAATGTTACGTCACTCTGGGAGATTTACTTCGAGATTTTCACCACCAACAAATGACAAAAGATTTGAAGTCCCGAAGTGAAAGAGGACCATTGATTTGAGGAGGACACATGGCAGGAATCTGTAGACTCCAGCTAAAAGCGTTCTGGGAGAGTGTGAAGGTTGAGAATTGAAATCGCCAAAGCCCAGAGCAACGAAGGAGATATCGACCTTTGAATTGAGTAAGGAGTTGTAGAATCATTGATTTGGTTGAAAGTTCAAATTCCTGAAGTAGAGGTAGAGCCCTCGATTAAGAAGGACAGGTGTCCACAGATCATCGACTCCGAAAGATTGGCATACAGAGGAAAGAAGGGTTTGAGATATGAAACTCTCGGAGCCCGGATCACGAATTAAATCATAGTCATCGATTTAAAAAGGTTATATCTAATCCTCAGTTCAGGAGCACCATCATGATCATGAGTTTGACAGTCCCGTCGCATTGCAGGGATTGAAGGTGCGCGAACTTTAAAAAGTTCAAGGCAGGCCGCAATCGAAACCACGGTTTTGGAGAAGGGACATGTGGAGGCTCGAGGTAAATTGCGGGGAGAAACATAGTTTGTTTTAAACCACCTTTGGACGTGCCCGCAATCGCGTGGTCATGTGAGTTCATCACCCAAGGTCATATTGAAATAAGGAACTAGAAATCGCTAGACCGAGATCGTGAAGTGATTTTTGAATAGGCGTGTGGTCACTGTCGATGGTCACGTAAAGGAAGTAGATTAGAAGCCAAAAACGACTGACTGTAACTACTAGTGAAGAAAAGGAATCTTAGGATAACGGGCACTGATGATGAATAGACAGTGAGGAACTGCCAGTAGAATGACAGAGTTGCAATGAGGACCTGGGTGAGAACTGGGCGAAAATATGACATGCAGAACATAGAAGAGGATACATAGAATTGAGATGCAGCACAAAGCTGTGGTGACAAAGAGTTTCCAGGATGATCTAGCAAAGGACTTAGCATGATAAAGACCTGCAGAGAATGTGCTTTTCGGGAACTGATGCATGAGCATAGAAGGTGGTAGTAAGCAAGAGAAAAGGAGAAGAGAAGAGATGCAGTGTATGCACAGAGCATAAAATGTAGAAGAGAAGTTGAAAAATGGTTGTGAGAATAGGAAGAAAAAGAGAAGAGCATAGAAGCATAAAGATACAGAAGCATAATAGAGGATAGAAGATGAACAAGGCAAAGGAGACATGGAGTTGTAACAGACCATATCAGAGACAGAGAAAGTAAGTAAACGTTTTGCAAGATTCAATCAGGGTGGTAGGGTGGTGCTAGGGAGGATTATAGTCCTCTAAATTCTAGTTGGTGCTAGAAGATATTCTGGGAGTTGGTGCTAGAGAAATCTAGGAGTTGGTGATTCCATCTAGTTGCTGCTAGAGAAACCTGGGAGTTGGTTCTTCCATCTAGTTGCGGCTAGATAAAGCTGAGAGTTGGTTCTCTCTGCAAGTTGTAGCTTGCTATCAAAGGTTGTAGCCTCATATTTGAGTTGGAGCTCAAAGATAGTGATGTACATGAAAGTTGGAGCTTGATTGGCATCCTAAGAAGAAGAGATTTTCACCCTTTATGGGTTTCCTCATGAAAATCAGTGTTTCTGTGTATTCTGTGTGATTGATCAAATACTGTATATCTCTGCATGTTAAGTTATTAGAAACACATTAATAAATAATCTA
>JZKD02S1248136.1:101512-118490 GCA_000966675.3 Picea glauca
ATCGTACAGAGGTCGTAATCCATACAATAGGTCTTGGGCCATACAACAAGCCATACAGTAGGCCACATACATGTTTTACAGGTTTTACGAGCCATACAATAGGCTATATAGGTGGTCATATTGTTGCAACAAATTAACATAGCTTTTTGGGGGAAGATTTGTTGAGGATTTATCAGGGACAAATTTGTCAGGTTGTCAGTAATTGTATTTTTCCTTTGTGGCCCATTTTCCCAGTAAGGGAGACCTTGTATGCTTGGATATTATTTTAATGAACAAAATATTTGAAGGGAAACAACTTGTTCTGCATGTGTTATTCTAATATTGGTTTCCATTTTGCTTCCTCTATTTTTTTCAGTTAATTATTTCATCAGTTTAAATTATTCAATGAACTGAAATTTAATTTTCAACAAGGAAATTCACTAGGAAATAATTTATCTAGGGTTGGAATTAGGAAATTAACATGGTATCAAATCTTACACTCTGAATGGAAGCCAATTTCAGAATATTTGTTCACATATATAAATCAACATGGTAAATTTTGTGGTAGTTTGATCATATCTAGAAATGGCAACAACTAGTCTCATGTTCAAAGACCGGTTGGATCGAACAACAATTTTTTCTCTTGGAAATAAAGGGTTTATTTTCTTTTGAAGGATCATGACCTTTGGGAGAATCTGGAGAAGTTTGTTCCTCCATTGATAGATGCAACTTAGTTGGTGGCTCATGAGAAGAAGGAAAATAAATCCCAAAGAGTAATCATGGATTTCGTGAAGGATCATTTGATCCCTCATGTGGGAGAGAAGAAATAGGCTAGAGAGATGTCGAAGGATCTAGTGGATTTATTCTAGAGAGATAAATTGAATAGGAATATGACCTTGAGAAATAATCTCATATCCATCAAGATATCAAGATTTGAAAATATTACCAGCTACTTCATGAGGATTAGCTAGGCAAGTGATCATCTTGCAACCATTGGGGATAAATTGGATGATGCATAACTTCTTAACAGGGAACTGGATGGGTTCACCAAGTCTCGGGAACCCTTTTTCAAAGGGATCTATGCTTAGGAGAATATTATAGATTGGTAGAGGCTTTGGGATGATTGCATCTAGGAAGAGACTTGAGAGGAGTCAAAAGAGATCAAGCAGGGAGGTAGTGATGAGAATCTATCCCTTATTAGTCAAACAAGAAAGGGAAAAGGAAAGGGTTCCAACAAAAAGGGTAACAGTGAGCAGGGAAACTCACAAGCAAAAAGAAGAAGGAATTGAGTAAAGTCAACTCCTTTTCATGCCAAAAGATTGTCTAGAGAAGAATAAAGGGAAAGGAAAATTGTAGCAAGTAGAAACATCTACAAAGACTTGGTTGAGTGTGTTTGATGTAAAGTTTGAGACTGAATTCTCACTAGTTTCCTACCTATCCACCAACATAGTTCTTATGAGTTCTTGGTACTTGTAAAATGGTTCATCTCGTCACGTGATAGAAGCATGGAAGTTATTCAATAGTGTTATAGAGGCAAACTCATGAATCCATGTGGAGCTTGGTGATGATGTCAAGTATGCAGTGAAGGGTGAGGGAAAAATCTTGTTCCATCTTGAGTCATGATGCTCATTTGATGCCCACGATGTGCTTTATGTACCACGACTAAAGAAGAACTTTCTCTCAATTTCATTTATGGAGATTTTTTTTTTTTTTGTTATCTTTCAGAAATGGAAAGTACTCATGCATCAAGAGGGAGATAAATCTGACACAGTAGTGAGGATTGGGGTTAGAGAAGGAAACTTATACAGGTTGCAGGGGAAGCATTTTCTAGACTTGGTACATGACAGTGAAAACCTATGCGATTTATGGCATAGGAGGATGGGACACCTGCATCACAGTGAACTGTCAATTCTGAGGGAGATTGGCACTAGTCTTCCAAATTTAAGTGTTGAGAAGTAGCGCATATGTAGAGGCTATGCACTTGGAAACAATGTCAACACTATAAGGAGAACACCTTCTAGAAGAGGGTTTTGCGAAGGTTTTTAGTGTTACAAAATTTGGATTTTTTTTTAAATCCTCCACTACAACCTCCTATATTAACTGTGGAGGTTTTAATAGAGGTTTTAGCAGATGTTCCATATAACTAAAAAAAATTGGGCGGGTGGAGGTTGTAGAATTTTTTTTTTTCCAATGTTGTTCTTGTCAAAATGCACCGACGCATTATAGAAAATTGTGCACTGACACATTACTATAATAAAATGCGTTGATACAGTCCCCGAGGTGTAGGACAGCTGGTGAGGGAGTGTGTTGTTAAGCTACTCCATGTTGTTAAAGTCACCGGTTCGAAACCTATGGGGACAAAAAATCCAACCATGTTAAGGGTTGGTGTGGCTCAGGCCGGGTGCGATCCTCGGGTGATTTTGACAGCTTAGATGCCCCTAAGTCACGGTTTCTCAAGCCATAGGTTAATCACATAGCCAACAGGTTCCGCACAAATTAACAAAAAAAAAAAAAATGCGTTGATACATTAATATAATAAAAAAACACCAAATATTAATATAATAAAAAAAAATCCCCAGTCTATTTATAACTATTTGCGCACTAATTCTTCCTTTTTCGTCATATGTAGAGCATCAATGCTCTTATAATTTATACAAAAAGGTTCTGCCTTGTTTTCGTATGAAGCATTGGTGCATTTTTAGGATTTTTCCACCCTAGTGCCTTTAAGATATAATTAGCACCAGTGCGATCAAGTTATCCTGAGACCTGGTGTGTTTAATATAGCATGTTCCCCAGTGCTTGTGTAATTAGTACGTATTGATATCCGTTTTACCATGTGCACCGAAGGATAGTGAAATTTCAAATATTCAAGGTGAGATGTCAACGACATTATTTTTAGTATGCATAGGTGTGTATATTATAGTAAAGGCACTGATGTATAAATAATATTTACAATCCCAATGCATATAATAAACTTAACGCACTGGTACTTAAATTATTTGTAGTCCCCCGGTGTATATTTCAAACATTAGCACTGTACAATTTTGAAATGATAAATATTAATATGCATTACATTGTTTATGAAATGACGTGTTTTCTAAAGAATACATATTGGTGCATTATTATAATTAGTAGGCACCAGTGTGTGCTAATCCTTAAAATGCATCGATGTCTATATTGTGGCATGCATCATTCACTACTAAATATGATCAAATTTTCCACGCTTTTTCGTTTCTATTGCAACACTTTTTCATTGAACTTGCCAAGAAAGAGGGTCTTATTTTTTGTGGATATTTTTTCTTCACTCTATCGACGACCTATAACCCATTGTGGAAATATCCACGAAATATGGTTTCCATGTGTCATTCACTTGGTAAGCATTTCTTCCATCTTTTTTTTCTAACAAACATTCATCTATATAGCGACAAAACTCTGTCTATATAGAGACAAACATCCACTTTTGTTGCCACAAGAATGCTAAATTTTCCATGATTGTTCATCGCTATATAGAAGAAAAATCGTGGAAAAACAAAAACTAAAAGTTTTTTTTTTCCATGAGAATGCAATATTTTCCACGATTTTTTGTTTGTATATAGACGAAAAATTGTGGAAAACATAAATGAAAAGTTTTTGTTTCCACTAGAATGCTATATTTGCCACGATTTTGCATCTCTATATAGACGAAAAATCATGGAAAAACACAAATGAAAATTTCTTGTTGCCACAAGAATGGTATATTTTCCATGATTGTTCATCACTATATAGACGCAAAATCATGGAAAAACACAAATGAAAAGTTTGTGTTGCCACGAGAATGCTATATTTTCAATGATTTTTCATCCTTATATAGAAGAAAAAACGTGGAGAAACAAAAATGAAATTTTTTTTTTGCAGTGAACATAATATATTTTCCACAATTTTTCGTCTCTATATAGGCGAAAAATTGTGGAAAAATACAAATGAAAAGTTTGTATGCCACAAGAATGTTATATTTGCCACATTATTATGTCACTATATAGACGAATGTTCATGGAAAAACACAAATAGAAAGATTTTGTTTCCACGAGAATGCTATAGTTGCCACGATTTTTCATCACTATATGGATGGATGTTCGTGGAAAAACAAAAAGGAATTTTTTGTTGTTGCCATGAGAATGCTATATTTGCCACGATGATTCTCCTCTAGATAAATGAATGTTTGTGGAAAAAAAAAATATGAAAATATCGTGTTTCCACAAGAATGTTATATCTTACACGATGATTCGTTGCTATATAGACGAGGATTGTAGGTTTTAAAAAAAAAAAATTGCTAGCCAAGGAGATTTGGAGAATCAACCACTCTTGTGAGATATTGAAAAAAACAATGAGGAACGTACAGCCTCTGTGAGTCAAAAAAAAATTCAAGATGAATGAAATGCTATATGATCTTGTGAGTCTATCTAAGGCAATGACAAAAGTCAAGATGTAATTCTAATGCAAAAGTCATAGGGAACGTACAACCTCTATGATCATAGACAATCTAGTGCAAAAGTTAGGGAGAATTTACAACCTTTGTGAGCATAGAAAGACTAGTGAAAAATTCAGGGGGAACGCATAACCTCTGTGATCCTAGTCAATCCTTTTGAGCCATGAGAAAAAGTCAAGGCATATAGTAATAGTTAGGTTGAATGTAAAATTCCTATGAGATAGAGACAAACAATATTTCTTAGATTGCAAGTGATGTAAATGTGTTGATGTAGTGCATTGGCACATGTAACATTGTCCACCGTGAAGTGAAATTCTAATTTCCAAGTTGTAATTCATGTTGAATGAGTTGTTAAACTCAAGTTTTAAAAGTCAATTTGCATGCATGACAAGTTGCAGCATAGGTTTCCAACAAAGGCAATGATAAGTTTCTCCATGACAATGTTGGTATATCAATTAATAGAGAGGATATATATCAATTAATAGAGAGGCAACATATCAGTCAATAAAGAGGCAACATATCAGTCAATAAAGGAGCATTGGTCATATCCAATCAAAAAACTTAATCATAAAAATATTTATAATCATAGCAAGGTATCCATTCATAGAAATAATAATAAAAAGGTATGCAATCATATCAGTAATCAAAATTTTCATAATCAAGTTGAAATATTACATAAGAAGAAATACATGGTTGTCCAAGTAGACCTAGAAGAAGAGAAAATACCTGATGATATTACAACACAGGACACACAAAATCAAATTTTCATATCATCCAATACAGGCTATGAGTTGTAGCTTACATAGGCTATGAATATCAACTGATACTGGTTGTGAGTTGCATATTACACAGTCTATGAATATCAGCTGATACAGGCTGCGAGTTGCAACATACACAGGCTGTGAATATCATCTAATACAGGCTGTGAGTTGCAACTTAAATAGGTTGTGAGTTGTAACTTAAACAGGCTATGAATATTGGTTGATATAGGTTGGGAGTTGCAACTTACACAGGATATGAATATCAATGGATACAGGATGTGAGTTGTATCTTACACAGGCTATGAATATCAGTTGATACAGGTTGTGATTTGAAGCATACACAAGTTATGAATATCATTTGATACAGGTTGCGAGTTGCAGCTTATAAACGCTACAAATATCAACTGATACAGACTGCGAGTTGTAGCATACACAGGATGTGAGTATCAGCTGAGGGAAACTCAATGTCACCTATGCTCTCATCATCATAATCACATGACCCTCCTTTGGTAATAAAAAAATTCCTGCGTCTAGGAAATCTTATCCATACCTTTTCAGCTCTAGTTGATTTATAACTGTTCAATCTAGTACAAAACATCTCACTTTCAACCTCTCCTAGTATATCTTGACCCTCATTCCAGGAAGATAGATCTAAAAAGTACCTATTTGGTGGTACCTACACTCCATAAAATGACAAGATAAGTTAGTGAGCTAAGTATTTTGGAAGAGATGATGATTGTTTACTTGAAAGTCGTGAAATGTGAACTACATTCAACAAGCATGGTTTAATTAGAATGTAAGGCCTTTTGAGATTGATGTCATGTTATTTTATGTCATCATTCACGATTTTAATTTATCATTATTTCTCATAGAGATTTTTTCTCTAGATTTAGATGCTATGTTTGAGGCTGCTTTAGAGATGTGAAACTAGATTTGCACAAATCCATTTCTTCGTGGTAATGAATTCACATTGGATAATCTTGATCTTGGGTCAAGATTAATTGCAGAGACTTTCACATTTCTTATTTTGCAACGAATATTTGTCTTTGTAATACAGATGAGTTTCCATAGGCCTAACGATATGCTTTATGATCTTGTGAGTCAATATGTAATTTTAACGCAAAATCCAGGGGGAATGTACAACCTCTATGAGCATAGACAGTGACACAACCGCACTCCTCGGAGCACGTTCGCTTCCTCAGGACTTTATTTCTTATTGACCTGAAGAACACAAAGGTTCTTCTGATTCCTTATCGGGAATCTTCTTCACCCACAGATTCTCCTCTCATAGTCCTCCTTTTCTGCACTCGGAGGATCGGAACTTCGTGGCTTCGTGAGTTCACTATCGATCTCTGGGTTCTCGAATCCCTGAGACCCGAGATGTCAGTCAACGCTGACTTCTTTCTCTCGCAGTCAGGAATTCACTCTATCGTGTTCTCGCAACTCGCAAACCCAAACACTTGGGGTTTCAACCTCCAATACCTGATGTGTAGAAATGTCGATGTCGTGACCTCGCTCCCTCGCGACTTCGCTACTCGCGAGGTCAAATGACTCCTACCTCGACTCCCGATGTCCGAGATGTCGAACCTCCGATGGTTTATGCCACCTGTCCTCCACTATCTCCTGCGGCCCCATGCTACTTATGTAACTCTCAGGATATCGCTTCTCGCACTATCGCGATTCCCGTGGCCAAAGCTTCCGCTCTTTTCTTGCGAAACCCCGATAGCCGATCTCGCAACGGATCCAACGACCCCAAATGAACTTGGGTCAGTGACTCTACTTTTCTGAACTTCTAGTCTCTCCACGCCTGCGCTATGACTTTCTCACACTCCTGAGAGATCTAATGATCCACGGTAACTCATGGATTCTCCACGGAGAATGCCAACCGTATATCTTTTCCCTTATACAATCCCTGAGATGAAGGAATGTCCCTCTTTGAGACTCGTTTAACTGCTCACCAACCTACGATGCTTCTATTCAACCTACTCACACGCAACTTCTCTACCCTGTCCTTCAACGGATTTAATGACCTATTCCTCCTGAGCTTCCCACGACTTCAAATCTCTTCAGAAAACCTTTTGCACGCACTCCTTGCGGAAAATCTTCAACAACGTCTAAGTGTTGAAGCTCGTTGACCCTGTGCACACCGGCAGCAGCAGTCTTAATTCCCTTTTCTCAGAATCGCAACTTTGAGACTTCGTCTAGCCTGCACACTCCTTGCATGGCTCCGGTGCCAAATCTGCACTTCTGAGATGAATGAGAACAAAAGCTAACTCTAATCGAACCCTTCTGTCAACGCACTCCTCGCGGACAATTCAACTGCACTCCTTGCAGGAATCTCTTGGCTCAATTAGAGAAACAATTGAAACTCATTCACATTCCCTCTCAGACTTCTGTTCAACCATGAAATCACATACACATCATATAAAAGCAAGTGTATAACAGAAAGCAAACATTCATGAGCATAACATCATAATTACACAGAGAATAACACAAACCATGAATTTGAATCAAAGTTCTTTCTATTAATTCAAATATTTGTACATGGGTGTTCTTCCTACACTTCTCTGCATGCTCCTCTCTTCTGAATGCTCTCTCGAATAATCAGGCTTATGTTACAAATGCACAATGAGGGTGTCTATATCCCGTTTCCCTCTTGGACTCTACGCTATCAAATCTAGAATTAAATATTCTATCTACTTACATTAAATCTATTAAATGCCTCATCTACCTAAGGACAAGAGCTATCCACTCAAGGTCTGTTACAATATACAAGTGCGCCATCTCTTAAATGATACATTTAAGATTTACGCAACAACTTCTAAGTGAGATTCAAAAAAAGGAATTGTGCTGGCTTGTCCAGCTGTCCTCCACTTTCGTGCTGGCTCGCTTGACGTGGGTGATGCTTCTACATCATACTCCCTCACTTGAAAAATTTCATGGGCTCCTATCCATGAGCTTCTGCACGGTCTGTCCATGCTTCTGTATTACTGTCTCTCTCTCCCAGCTGGCATCTTCCACTGGGTGATTTTTCCACTTTACCAGATACTCGAGGTATTCTTTCCTTCGGGTCTTCTTACCCACTTTTCTGTCCAGTATGCATTCCATCTGTGGCTTCTCTGCAACTAGTAATTGTTTCACCCACTGGATCACTGGTTCCTCGGCTCTAGTCTCTGCTTCTCCAACTCTGTATGGGTATAAGTCTGCGATATTAAATATCGGAGATATCCCGATGCCATCTGGCAACTCAATCTCATAAGCATTTTCTCTGAATTTTCTCAAGACCTTGCACGGTCCGATTTTCTTCATCTTGAGCTTATTGTATGTTCCCCTCGGGAACCTTTCCTTCCTTAGATGCACCAGAATTAAATCTCCAACTTCAAACTGAAGTTGTCTCCGATGATGATCCGCTATGTGCTTATATTCCTGGTTCGAATCTAGCAGTCGCTGCTTCACCTTCCCGTGAAGTTCCTTCATCGCCTCAGCAAATTCTTCTGCACTAGCACTGCTAGTCGCAGTCTGTTCTGAATCCCTTAGTTCATAAACTCCTCTCATCTGTGTGCCATACACAATCTGAAATGGAATTTTGCCTGTACTCTGACTCAGTGAATCATTGTACGCAAACTCAGCCTGTGGAAATATGTTGTCCCAACTGTTGTGGTGCTCCGTCACCAAGCTTCTCAACAAATATCCCAGACTTCTGTTCACCACCTCTATCTGTCCATCCGTCTGAGGATGATAAGAAGAACTAAACACCATATTAGTTCCTAGATTCTTCCATAGTGTTCTCCAAAAATGCCTAATGAATTTGGTATCTCTGTCCGAAACTATACTTTTCGGCAATCCATGAAGTCTAATGATCTCCTTGAAAAACAGATTTGCGATGTGTGTCGCATCGCTGGTCTTCTGGCATGGTATGAAATTTGCCATCTTTGAAAACCTGTCCATGACTACAAATACGGAATCAAATTCTCTTTGCATCCTCGGCAACCCCAAAATGAAATCCACGCTGATCGCCTCCAATGGCCTCTCTGGTATGGGCAATGGCTGATAAAAACCTGCATTCTGCTTTCTCCCTTTCGAATGCTGGCAAATTCGACATCTGTCAACAAACCTATTGACATCTGCATGCATCCCCGGCCAAAAATATGACTCATTCAGCTTCGCAAATGTCTTGTCATGGCCAAAATGTCCTGCCAAACCTCCGTTGTGTTTCTCTTTTAACAAGTTCTCCCTCATGGAGCAATTCGGAATACACAGCTGATTGCCTCTGAACAACAACCCTTCCTGGATCATATAATATATCCAAGGACTCCTGTCTCTAAGAACTGGATTCTCAGCTGCTTCGTACGCCTCTCCAAAATCTGCATCACCTGTGTACATGTCCCTGAGATTATCAAAACCCAATGTTTTGACTCGGAACTCCTGCAATAGCAAACATTTCCTGCTCAAAGCATCAGCCACTTTGTTAGCAGTACCCGAAATGTGTTTAATCACAAATGTAAAATTCTGCATATACTCTACCCATTTAGCATGTTTCTGATTCAACTTCTCCTATTGAGTCACAAACTGTAATGCATGATTATCACTATACAAAACAAATTCTTTTGGGATCAAGTAATGCCTCCACTTCTTCAGTTCCTGTATGATAGCATAAAATTCCTTATCATACGTGGAGTATTTCAATTTCACCTTATCTAGTTTCTCACTAAAATATGCAACTGGTCTATCCTCCTGACTTAAGACCGCTCCTATGGCATACCCACTAGCATCACATTTCACCTGAAATGTTTTCTAAAAATCTGGCAACACCAAGACCGGTTGCTCTGTGATCTTCCGCTTCAACAGATTGAAGCTCTTCTCAGCCTCAGCTGTCCAATGAAAAGACTTATGTCGCTTCTTCACTGTATCCATCATCGCTGCACTAATTCCACTGAAATTCCTGATGAATTTTCTGTAGAAACTAGCCAATCCATGAAAACTTCTCACCTCAAACACATTTCTCGGTGATGGCCAATTTTTAATTACCTCCACTTTGTCTGGGTCCATCCTCAATTCATTAGCCGAAACAACAAAACCCAAGTAAATGAGCTCTGTTTTCATAAATGAAGATTTCTTCATGTTAATCAACATCTTCTCCTGTTGTAGCTTCTTCATCACTATGGCCAAATGCTTCAGGTGTTCAGCCATTGACTTACTGTAAATTAGTATATCATCCAAATAAACAATGACAAATTTTCCGATGAATTCCCTCAGGACTTCATTCATCAACCTCATAAATGTACTTGGTGCATTCGTCAAGCCAAATGACATGACTAGCCATTCGTACAAACCTTCGTTGGTTTTGAAGGTTATTTTCCACTCATCGCCTTCTCTCATGCGAATCTGGTGATATCCTCTTTTCAAATCTATATTTGAAAAATAATTTACCCCACTCAGGCAATCCATCAGATCATCCATCCTTGGCATTGGAAACCTGTATCTAATGGTTATCTTATTGATCGCTCTTGAATCGGTGCACATCCTCCAGCCTCCGTCTTTCTTTGGACTGAGCACTGTCGGTACAGCACATGGACTTAAGCTTTCCCTGACCAATCCTTTGTCCATCAAATCCTGGACCTGCCTCTTGACCTCCTCATTTTCCTACGGCGTCAACCTATACGCGGCTTTATTCAACAAACTTTCCCCTGGTATGATGTCTATGTGATGACTCACACTCCTTACTGGTGGCAACGAACGAGGTAATTCGTCTACTATGATATCAGAAAACTCTTCCAGCAGTTCCTGAACCTCATCTGGTAAATCATCCACTCTTGTGCTAGTCATAACAATTCTCGACTTCCTGATCACAAAGAATTGTGGATCTTCCTTCTTCTTAACCTCTGTAAGAAGATCCTTCCCACTCATGAGAAGTACAATGTTGTTTACCTCCGGTTTTACTTCCTTATCCTTTATCGGAAGCAACATATGGGTTCTCCCATTCTTCTCCAGAGTATAGGTGTTCATTCTCCTGTCATGAATCACATTTCTGTCATATTTCCATGGTCTACCCAGCAATAAATGACATACATCCATGGGAATAACATCACATAAAATCTTATCATTATATCCACCAATTTTGAATTCAACCAAGCATTGCTTCGTAACAGTTACCTGGTGTCCTTTCTGTAGCCACGAAACTCTATATGGACTTGGATGATCAGTCGTCTCCAGCTCTAGTTTCTCTACCATCTCTGTGGATAAGATATTATCCGTGCTACCATTGTCAACAATAACCTTGCAAACCCTATCCTTGGTCTTGCAAGTTGTTCTGAACATTCTGGTCCTCTGAACCGAGCTTTCCACCTCCTTCTCAGGTGTCAAAAGGACTTTATGCATCACAAGCGACCTTCCACCTTACGCATATTCAACCTCAACATATCACCTCTGCGCTTCTATGATGTGAGCTTCTCCAGTATATTTCTTTTTCTCTGGGCATTCATATGACTTGTGAACATTCTTCCCACATGTGAAACATGTGATTACTCCACCTCGACCTCTTCCTCTGCCTCTAGTTCGAGGAAAAGTATTTGCATCAGCATAATCTCCTCGCTGAACATTTTGTTGTCCTCTCTGTTCAACATATGGTTGCTGCTGTGAGGTTCCACCTCTTTCAACCTTACCCTGAGGTTTCTTCCATTCCTCCTTGGGCTTTTGGAATTTCTCCTGGGCAACTGCTTTGCCTCTTGGCTGACTTCTGCCTCGGCCCTGCTGTCCTTGTTTTCGGCTCAACTTCTCTTCTTCTTTAAGAGCCATCTGATAAGAATCCTCCACTATTCGAATGGTAACCATGCTTAATTCGTCCTAAATGTCGTAGCTTAGACCATTCAGATATCTAGCAACCTTCTCATCATCTCTCTCCCGATGACCTGCTCTGATGTTTAGTCGATAGAATTCTTCAGTGTATTCTTTCACTGTCATCATTTTCTGTCTCAGGTTATGCATCTACCTAAATAGAGTAATTTGGTAATCCCTTGGGATGAACTTCGCGATCATTCGATCCCAACTTTTGATCTTCTGCTTGCCCTTGCAGCATCCGTCAGCTTGTAGCTCGTCCCACCACAATGTTGCATGTCACTTCAAGCGCGTGATAGCATGTCTGACCTTATTATTCTCTTCGATATCCTCATAATCGAAGTAGGTGTCAAGAGCTCTAATCCAGTCTAGCATCTCCTCGGCATCCAGATTTCCTTCGTAAACTAGAATGTCCATCTTTGCCTTCGCACCCATCCTGGAAATGGCTTTGATTAAATGCTTAGTTGATGCATCTTCTGCTGTGACCTCTTCTTCATGTCCAACTTCCTCTTCAACTTCAGAATCACTGGAATCTCCAGCACCGACTCCACGTCTTTGTGCTGTCTCCATGTCTTCGAGTCTTGCTCAGAGATCTCTCATATGCCTTTCCATTTCTGGATTTCCTGCTGTCCTGCCTCTTCTTCGCACCTCCCTATGTTATGGGTCAGGTGAATGCCTTTCTCTTCTGGGTGGCATGGTGAATTCCCTCTCTCTGCTACAGAAATCAAAGATAATTCCCCGCTCTGATACCACAACTGACGCAATCGCACTCCTCGGAGCACGTTCTCTTCCTCAGGACCTTCTTTCTTATCGGCCCGAAGAACACAAAGGTTCTTCTGATTCCTTATCGGGAATCTTCTTCACCCACAGATTCTCCTCTCACAGTCCTCCTTTTCTACACTCGGAGGATCGGAACTTCGCGGCTTCATGAGTTCACTATCGATCTCTGGGTTCTCGAATCCCCGAGACCCGAGATGTATGTCAACACTGACTTCTTTCTCCCGTAGTCGAGACTTCACTCTATCGCATTCTCGCAACTCACAAACCCAAACACTTGGGGTTTCAACCTCCGATACCCGATGCACCGAAAAGTCGATGTCGCGACCTTGCTCCCTCGCGACTTCGCTACTCGCGAGGTCAAATGAATCCTACCTCGACTCCCGATGTCCGAGATGCCGAACCTCCAATGGTTTATGCCAATTGTCCTCCACTATATCCTGTGGCCCCACACTACTTATGTAACTCTTGGGATATTTCTTCTCACACTATCGCGATTCCCGTGGCCAAAGCTTCCACTCTTTTCTTGCGAAACCTCGATAACCGATCTCACGACAGATCCAACGACCCCAAATGAACTTGGGTCAGCGACTCTGCTTTTCTAAACTTCTAGTCTCTCCACACATGCGCTGTGACTTTCTCACACTCCTAAGAGATCTAACGATCCACGGTAACTCGTGGATTCTCCACGAAGAATGCCAACCGTCTATCTTTTCCCTTATACAATCCCTGAGATGACGGAATGTCCCTCTTTGAGACTCGTTTAACTACTCGCCAACCTGCGATGCTTCTATTCAACCTGCTCACGCGCAACTTCTCTACGCTGTCCTTCAATGGATTTAATGACCTATTTCTCCTGAGCTTCCCACGACTTCAAATCTCTTCAGAAAACCTTTTGCGCGCACTCCTTGAGGCAAATCTTCAACAACGTCTAAGTGTTGAAGCTCGTCGACCCTGCGCACACTTGTAGCAGCAGTCTTAAGTCCCTTTGCTCAGAATCGCAACTCTGAGACTTCGTCTAGCCTGTGCACTCCTTGCATGGCTCCGGTGCCAAATTTGCACTTCTGAGATGAATGAGAACAAAATCTAACTCTAATCGAACCCTCTTGTCAACGCACTCCTTGTGGACAATTCAACTGCAGTCCTTGCAGGAATCTCTTGGCTCAATTAGAGAAACCATTGAAACTCATTCACATTCCCTCTCAGACTTCTGTTCAACCATGAAATCACATACACAGCATATAAAAGCAAGTGTACAACAGAAAGAAAACATTCATGAACATAACATCATAATTACATAGAGAATAACACAAACCATGAATTTGAATCAAAGTTCTTTCTATTAATTCAAATATCTGTACATGGGTGTTCTTCCTACACTTCTCTGCATGCTCCTCTCTTCTGAATGCTCTCTCGAATAATCAGGCTTATGTTACAAATGCACAATGAGGGTGTCTATATCCCGTTTCCCTCTTGGACTCTACGCTATCAAATCTAGAATTAAATATTCTATCTACTTACATTAAATCAATTAAATGCCTTATCTACCTAAGGACGAGAGCTATCCACTCAAGGTCCATTACAATATACAAGTGCGCCATATCTTAAATGATACATTTAAGATTTTTGCAACAACTTCTAAGTGAGATTCAAAAAAAGGAATTGTGCTGGCTTGTCCAGCTGTCCTCCGCTTTCATGCTGGCTCGCTTGACGTGGGCGATGCTCCTGCATCAGATAGTCTAGTGCAAAATTCAATGGGAACGTACAACCTTTGTGAGCATAGACAGATTGGTGAAAAATTCAGGGGGAACATACAACCTCTGTGAGCCTAGTAAAGCCTTGTGAGCCATGAGAAAAATTCAAGGCATCTAACAAAATTTAGGTTGAACATAAAATTCCTATGAGATAGACACAAACAATCTTCCTGATATTGAAAATGATGCAAATGTATTGATCTATTACGTTGGCATGTTTAATACTATCCACCATGAAGAAATTCAAATTGTCATGTATAAGAATCAAGTTGCATAAGTTGCATAAGTTGCATAAAGTTGCATAAAGTTGCATAGTTGCATAAAGTTGTATAAAGTTGCATAGTTGCATAAGTTGCATAGCTGCATAAAGTTACATAAGTTGCATGGTTTCATAAAGTTGCATAAAGTTGCATAAGTTTCATAGTTGCATTAAATTTGCATAAAGTTGCATAGTTGCATAGTTGCATTAAAGTTTCATAAAGTTGCATGTTGCATCAGAGATTTAGTAGGGATGAAAAATAGATTTAGTAGGAATGAAGAAGACATTATTGTTTTTTTTTTAGTATAGTATTTCTAAAAATGTTTTTGAAGAGACTCATGAAGATACAATCTTCCTTGCTTCTCCAGGGGATAAAATCCAACATTTTCAAAATCAAGTTGAATTATTACATAAGAAGAAAGACATGGTTTTCCAAGTAAACCTAGAAGAAGAAAAAAATATCGATGATATTACAACTCAGTACACGCAAATTAAACTTTGCATATCAACCGATACAGGCTGTGAGTTGCAGCTTATATAGGCTACGAATATCAATTGATATAGGCTGTGAGTTGCAGCTTACACAAAATGGGAATATTAGCTGATACAGAATGCGAGTTGCAACATACACAGGCTGTAAATATTAGCTTATATAAGTTGTGAGTTGCAGCTTACACAGGATGTGAATATCAGTTGATAGAAGCTGGGAGTTGCATCTTACACAAGCTGCGAATATAAGTTGATATAGGCTGTGATTTTCAACTTACACGGGCTACAAATATTAGTTGATACGGGATGCGAGTTGTATCTTTCAAAGGTTGTAAATATTAGTTGATATAGGTTGTGAGTTGTAGCATACAAAATATGTGAGTATGAGCTTACACAGGCTACGAGTTGCAACATACAAGACTGTGAGTTGCAGCATATATAGGCTACGAGTATTAGCTTACACATGCTACGAATATCAATTGATATAGGATGAGAGTAGTAACATATATATCAATAGTTATATCAATCCAAAAAAGACAAAAGTTTATCACTCAGGTAGCACACAAATTCTTTCGCAGTGTTAGTATACAACATATGTATTTATCAACAAGTTTATGAGTCTGCTATAGGTTACATAGCCTATTCTAAGTTGTGTTGGAAATCTCGTTAAGAGAATAGTTTCATGGTGGAATATTTGTAAGTGTTCATACATTACTAATGCAATAAAAAAAATTGTTTACTGGGGTTTTTCTCCCTGTACAGGGTTTCCCCAGGTTATAATCGTTGTGATATTGCATGATAGTAAATTCTTATGGTTTTTTCTATTCTGGCTTATGGATTATAGTAATCTGATATCAAAGTATTGAAGAATTTAAAATAATAATCTGCATATTATATCAAGCTCGAAAATTCAACAACTATAACCCCCAATCCCGAAACCCCTCAACCTTATCACCATTGATCCTTATGGGTGCATCAATAACTGATGTGGGGATTTTCTATGAGAATTAAGGGTGCGTCACACCTAACATTGATACTCTACAGAGGCTTTCTGTCCTTCACCACATATATCCATTTGCACCCCCATCTTCTATTTCTTAGGCACATAATTAGAAATTTGGGTAGGAAAACCAACATCGAGTGGTTGATTAGCCTTTGTTTAAAAATATATCATAGGGTTTGCTGGAACTTCCATGTAGAGGGAATCAAAATACCCCTCCCACACAAATTGACCATGCCAAGGGCATCAAAATCCCCCTCCCGCACAAATTGACCAAAAGTGAAGTTTCAAAAATTTCAAAATATAGTTGATATGAAGAGAATCAAGTTTACAAAGATATTGTACAATACATTAAAAGGAAGAACTTGAAGAGACATTCCCTATTTCAGTGGCATCATGTCATCTTTGGTCGAAGAGGGCTCCTCCTCTGCCATTGTCCAAATGTGTGAGTTTCTCTGCGAGTCTTGGAATGGGAAGTTGGGTTTTGTTTCTCTGCACCTAGTCTTGGAATGGATATCATCCCTTTGATGCTATAAGATGGGTGATATTGGCCTTAATTTGTTTCTCTAGCTGTCATGAATGGGCACATAGTCGGCCTAGTTTTAGTTTTAGTTTTCATGTTATGTTATATATATATATATATATATATATATATATATA
>JZKD02S1248136.1:120630-146477 GCA_000966675.3 Picea glauca
TTTGATCTTAAACATACCCACTCCCTGGGTACCTCTAACTTCACCCTCTTGGACTAATTCAAAATTTTGATACCAGTTAATTATTAAAGATGCATGAAATGGGCACATGCAAATAATCAAGATTCATGCTAAACTTAAAAAGAATGCTTAATCGTTCTATGCATATCAATAACCAAAAGGAAGGCATGTTAAAAATACACCTGTCAGAGATAACACACACTGGAATGTCAAATTTCATTCTATACAATCACAAATTGGAAAAATTTCAATGTTGGCCCCATCAACATGTCAGTTATAAGTCGAGTCAAGTACATGAGAAGGCACGACTTATTGTTTAGTTTTGATAAAATAAAAAAATAATATTTGATTGTAAAATTGTTTGTGTGAGTCATGTTTGAGTCCAACAACCCTCCCATACTGTTAATGCATGCATCTAGTCTAGCCATGTCAAATTTCAGTCCATACATGCACAAATTGGAAAATTTTCAACATTAGCCCCATTCACATTAATTATTTTATAGGCATGTTGTTTGATTTGTGGAATTGATTGTGTGAGTCATGTTTGAGTCTGGAAACCCTCCCATACCATAATTCTATGTGTCTAGTATAACCATGTCAAATTTTAGTCCATACAAGAACAAATTGAAAAAAATTCAATGTTGGCCCCATCAACATGTCAATTATAAGTGGGGTCAAGTATATGAGCAGGCACGCCTTATTGTCTCCTTTTGATAGAATAACCAAATAATATTTGATTATCGAATTGTTTGTTTGACTCATGTTTGATTCTATAAACCCTCCCATAGCGTCAATGCATGTGTGTTGTCCTAGCATGTCAAATTTCAGTCCATAAAATAACAAGTTGAAAACATTTCAACATTGGCCCCATTCAAATTAATTATTCTATAGGCTTGTTGTTTGATTGTTGAATTGTTTGTGTGAGCCATGTTTGAGTCTGCAAACCCTCCCATACCATCATTGTATGCATCTAGTATAACCATGTATAATTTCAGTCCATACAACCAAAAATTAAAAAAATGTCAACATTGGCCCCATTCACATGTTAGTTATAAGTGGGGTCAAGTGCATGAGAAGGTGTGCATTATTTTTTTCTTTTGATAGAATAACCAAAGAATATTTGATTGTTTATTTGTTTGTTTGACTCATGTTTGAGTTTAGAAACCCTCCCATACCATCAATGCAGGTGTGTTGTCCTAGCATGTCAAATTTCAGTCCAGACAAGCACAAATTGGAAGGTAAAATTGGATGACAAGGCCATTAATTTTCATGACTTATTTCATGGTTTGGTATTTTTTTTATATGTGTAGATTATGTGTTTAGGAACCGTATTTCCATTGTTTTTAATATGCTCATCACCTCACCTTCACATAAAATTTATCAAATTGGCATATAATAAACCCAAATGAGCTTCTCTTGGTTTCAAGAATACTTCATTCTCTACTGAATAGGGGAAACCACGTGAAGGTGGAAGCTCTAATTATCCCCCTCCCTCACATCACTCTCAATTCCCCCATACCTAATTTGACATAGTAAAGAATATGTAACACACTACTACAAAAATGGCATAAAACTTAAAAAACGTAATTAGCTTGTATAAGTAAACACTTAAAAAACAACAAATCATATAAATACTAAACATATAATTAATAGAATAAATCATAGAAAACATATAATCAATTATCTTGTAAATTTCAACTTTTAAAGATCATTCATCTTCTTATTCATCCAAATCAACATCTGTATCATGATTTTCTTGAGAATCGATAATGTTGAAAGGATCATTCATATCAATGTCATCATGAACATCATTTTTTCTATCATCAATGAGAACATTGTTTGCTACATTTGGATGATCAACTTCTTCATGTTATGAGGAAAATCTATCTATGGCATGGGGTGAAACACAACATATCTGATGACAAATACGACCATGAATACGACCATGGAATAACAATTCAAATATTTGTAACATATCAATTGGACGAGAAACGAGTATTTCTATTAAAATAATCTACAGAAGTATACAAGTGACAAAGTTTTGTGTCAGCACATCTCGGAACGGAGAAACTAAGTCCCTTCCAACTGGGCCTCCACCACTTCAATCCTCCACCAAAGGAAATATCATATAAAGGATAAAATGATGTTCTCCATCAAAGAGGCAAGAGCTTGGGGGATGAACAATGTGTTCAAACTTTCAAGGATAAAGGGATGCAGACTCAATGTGAAGTGAAATTTCTCCATAGTATCATTTCTATCAAAAGTTGAATTCTCTCCCCTTCCACGGCTTGTATGTGGCTCAATTTATATCCTTCAAATGGAACTGGAGGTCTAAGTCGGAACATTTCCAATATATGGAAGGTCAAGGATCATGAATCTCGTGACGTGACATGGGAACCTGACACAATTTTTAATTTTGAGCACCAAACTCGATGTATGCGGGTTGTATTGGTGAAACCTATGTATACACATGCTTTCTAACTATTAGAGTGTGTATATGTGGAAAAATGTTATTTTTTGGCTCTGGATGTACAAAAGGGGACTTCAAATGTACATAGGGAAATGGAAAGGCCATTCAAGAAAGTTGCATGGGGCGAGGCAAAATTTTCTGTAACACTTCATCTCACACATTTATAGCCACCTTCTCTTGATCTACATCATCGTCTTCTTCTTCAAGATTATATTCTTCCTCTAAATGATTATACTTTGCTGGTCTTCCTCCTTGATCATATCTAACAATGTATGACCATCTTGCTTTACCAAGTACCTCTGAGTAAAATAATTGCTCACATTGACTTGGAAGAACATAAGGATCTGTACCTGGTTCAAATTCCCTTGTATTAACCATGGTAAATCCATTAGCATTCTCAATAACAATTCTTTCATGATCACATTCATGCATCTATAGATTGTACCATTTGATCTCAAACAAAACTATTTTAAAGGAATTAAAATCACAGTGAATTATATTGTCCAAATACCCGTAGTACCTTTTTTCAGTTTCTTCTAGATGAAACATTAGTGACCTTAAAAACTGCAGCTATCCCACAATTTGAGGCTTTCATCTTATCATCCAAATTTTTGATATAAAATGCACGACCATCACACCACATAGCCTTGTGGTGTTTCAACTACAACATGGACTTAGTAAACATCATATAATATGGACTTAGTAAATATATATTTCAAAAAATAAACAAACCAAATACATTGATATAATGGGAAATAAATATAAAATTGTGGGTGAATATACTTGCCTGTTTATCTTTTAAACCAAAGTCTAAATCAATTTCCTTTTGTGTAAGTTTAGGAAATTCATGTCAATAACGATGCGTTGTTTTAATCATCTTATTGACCCCTTCCCATGATAACCTACCATAGTATTCTTCACATCGTTCTATCCAATACTCCATCCAATCAAGATTGTTTGTAATGGATAAATGTAGAGCATCCCACTCTCATCCAACTATATGAAAAAATAACAATTGAATATCAATAATTAGCTATCATTGGCAAAGTTTAATATAGTTGATGGAACAAAAATAAATGAATGAGTATGATAATATAAAATTGAAAAATTAAATGTATAATATATTAAATCTACAACATCTAATTACCTTTCATGGTCCTCATTCTACCTTTCCCCAATATGACCTCCCCTTCAAATTTGTTGATGGAGTCGAGATGCCAAATGTGAGACACATACATATTTTCTACTAATTTAGGAATATATTGACTAATTTACGCCATGCATTGATATACCATATATCCCTCAACCATAGAACCCTCAAGATGTGCTCTTTGTCTAACCAAAACCTTCAATAACTTTAATTGCCTCTCCACCATCCACATCGAACTTATGTGTACTTATCCACATAATTCATTCTCCCCAACTTGGTGTATGAGGTAGTGTTCTTGTGCATTGAAAAATGATGAAGGTAGATACTTTTTCATTTCACACATTAGTTGAGGAGTTTATCTCTTTCAATACCTTATATCTTCTTTATGGATTTATTTAGATTAAAGCCACCTACAAATGGTGCAAACAAATAATAGGTTTGAATAATATCAAGGCATATATAAAATTGCAGATAAAACACAATATGTCAATAAGTTCTTCTACAAAGCATTGAAGAAACATTTTCCATATAAAAATGCATTACTTACCTAATGTATTTAACAAGATCATATATAACTTGTTTTATGTTGTTGTCAAATCTCTTTGGGAGAGATAGAGGTAGAACATATTGTAACAAAAAACAAATCATTAATATTTATTTCCAAATTAGAGAAAACAATTACTAAAAAGATGCATACCAATATGTTAATATACATAGTAATTACCTTAATGAATGTATGTCAGACATGTGTTTTAACCCCACCAAAATCACCTTTTTTCATTAAGATATTGACGAAGATAATGTTCTTAATGATGATATTGACGAAGATAACTATGTTTCTTAGGAAGAAAGTGCCTATACTCATCAAACACCTCATTTCCTAAACTTATTGAACATCGAGATTTTATCCTAGGACCACAAATTGGACATGCAAATTTAGACTTTGTTTGAAGACCTGCAAGATATATGAATTAATGTAGCAAATTAGGATTACAATTTTAAAAAATGCATGATATTTTCAAAAAATTATATAATATTCAAGCACAACAAAAAGTTACATACCAAAACAATGTGTTAACCCGAGAGCATCATGAATTTTCCATGGAATTGAAATCTGTTTTTCCCTATTGGTCTAGAGATGTCATACATAGTGATGCCATCCCATAACTTTAGCAGCTCATCGATAAGAGGCTCAATATATATATTCATATCTTTAACTTGGTACTTACCTAATTGGTTCAACATACATTAATTATATTTAGTTATAAGTTCTTATATATAAAAGATATAATTATAATGAACTAAGCAAAGAAATGTAATATTATATCATACTTTCAAGTAAACAAAGTCAAGCTAATTAAATACCTAGAACAATCATTTCCAAAATTGTGTGCTCTCTCTTTATCGACATCCAAGGAGGAAAGTTAGTTTTTATCACAAAAACAGGCCACGCTGATTAAGTAGAACGAAGCTCTCCGAATGGATTGACACCATCAATTGCCAATGAAATTCTAACATTACGAGGTTCTTCTTTAAAAATTGTCCATTTTTCTTCGATGTTCTTCAATGTAGAACCATTTACAGTCATTCGAAGAACATCATCTTCACTTCTCTTCTGTTCTTTGCATGAAAATCTATAAAATGTTCTATACTTTGGCACTTGAACAATCGTTGGAAACATGGAATTATGGGAATATGATGAAGAACTTTGCAAGGAACCTTTTTTGTTGGTTGAATGGTTCAATATCTACTTATTTGACATTCTTAACATTCATTTTCTAATGCATATTGTCCATAGTATATGATATGATCATTAGGATGTGCATCAATAGCTTGATACTCCATTCCAATTTCTTTCATAATCAAAGATATTTCTCAATATGTTCATGGTAAAATATTTGAAAGTGGTAATAGAAATTCACCTAACAATCTACACCATTCAGAAAATTAAGTCAATGTAAACAATATTAATCATAAATATTGCATCACTACTTTATGAATTAATTAACAATGACAAAATAGAAAGACAATCAACCTTTATGTACATGTCATCATGACAAATAATACATTACATTCCTTAGGATCTATGTGAAACAGGTGTTTGATAAAACATTCAAAACCTTCAAGTTCACCAACAACAATATAGAATATAGAAGATTTGTTTTTTTATCCTTCATAAAGAGGTTTTCATGATTTCTCAAGTGGAGGATCAACATCATGAATATCATCCTTGTTGTCCTCGTCCATTGGAGCAAATGTGTCTTGGATCGATCTATGTATCTCATATTCCTTATTTGCATCAATAACATTATCTTCGTCAATATCATCATTAAGAACTCGATCTTCAATATTCTGATATCCATGTTCCTCACCTTGTAAAATAGTATTTCTGCTACTACTTGGAAAATAGCTCTTTGGCGGTCAACATTTTAGGGGCATTGTCTTTATATTTACAAACAATGTATTAATGTTAGTGTGTATAGAATATATATTAAAATGATAAAACATTTGACAAATAGATCACATGATCACTATTACAAACAATACATTATATATTGAATAATGTCTTACCAAGGGATGATATTCATAACCCCCTTCAGTGTGCCCCTTCTCCCTACAATGTTTTTCAGTTGTTATTAAAAATATTCTTGTTTGCAAGCCACTGCAATCATTGCGTGGGAAATACCATTTTAACATTTATATCATATATTATAATAGTTGGATGATATAAATTAATAAAATATTTGGATGGTGAAATTGTTGAAATGTACACTTGACACTGAGAGGGGGGCTGAATCAATGTCACAAAACTTTGGACAATTTTCCACTTTTCATAAATTAATTTAACAACATATATTTATTTCAATTTCTCAACCAAAATATAAAAGAATAAATATTTTATTTATTTATTTAACTTGAATGAATACATAAGATCAATATTCATATTCAAACAATTAGAGAGAGCCATCTCTCTGTTACAAGACCCATCTTGTAGTTCTCATATCCAACTGAGAAATGAGGAATCCAACCTTCATAACAAGTCCCAACTTGTTGATCTCATATCCAAATAAGATGTGAGGAATCCAAACCTCGTACAAGACCCAACTTGTAAACAAGCACCAACCTGATAGAATGGACCTTCATTCAATCCATTATCTATAAATATATATACTTCAACAAATTAAACTACATCTTTTTTTCACCATACTTATTTATTTATATAGTCCCTCAATTGGTGTGAACTTGAATGATTGTGTATTTTGATAATGAATCATTTCACCCTTTAATTTATTTTAATAATAATAACTTCTATTATTATTATTAATAGTTTGTTAAATAATTCAAATCCCTTGCAATTTTTTTAGCATTTTAACCCATCACTAATTATTGCAAACAGACGGCTCCTTCAAACCATTCTTTTCAAATGATTATGGGCTCGTTACTATGGACTTAATCTCCATTTGTGCTTCCTTCATTATTATTCATATAATATCATGACAGGGTTAATTCGTCATCATATATATTTTGATCAACCTTTAAGAGTCAATCACAGTCATGGATCGACTTCATTATTTCGATCCCACACTTTCGTGCATCCTTAGTTCTCAATATTATGAATCAAGTTTTTACTTTGCTATCTAGTGCATTTTCTTGTACCTGGAATGGACAGGTGCTTAGCTTGTAAATCCCCTTTGTTTTTCATATTACCAAACTGTTGTGACCAACAACTAGATACATAAGGTGTAGGGTTTGTTATGTTTTAACCCGTAGGGACTTTATTTCACCAAGTGACCATATAATGTGACCAGGTGTTAACCCAGTTGGCCCTTTAGCTCATCACCACTTTTCATATGACCTTGACCTATGAACGAAGGTGGTGTCTAAGTGCTAACCCAATCTAGTTCTTAATACTTATTAATATCGGCGGTCACATTTTAATTGCACGTTTGATATTGAAGAATGTCATTTACTTAGAAGCTTCGTCCCTTGGGACTTCCAGCCTTTGCAATATTTCAACCTTCCGGAGTACATTTCACCAAATTATATTAGATGGTTGATATGTGTTCTTCTGTTAGATGAACAATCTTGGCTTGTCCATAGGTTTCAAACAAATCGACGACCATGACTTAATATGTAATTGAGTGGACAATTCTCATTTACTTCGGGAATCCAGAGCTTCAAGACTCCGACTTTTGCAGATTTCCAACTCCTCCAAAGAAAATTTCAATGAAGTATATATTATCTATTTACTTGTAGAACATATGGTTCTATCTTAATCTGTGGTTGAGTGGAATGTCTACGCAACCTCAAAAATATGTGTTGTTAATGGCCTTCTCATTTTCACGTTTAGGATCTTGACTGTGAATATTCCTTCTCAACGAATGGTCAGATCTTACTTTGGAGCTTCGACGCTCCGGGACTCTGGGTTACTATAACTTTGAGGTACTTCAATCCCTCCAGAGTGTTTACCTACCAAATAAGTCATAACACTATCGTGATCTCTTTTTGTCTATTTTTTAGTACACCTTACACTATCCTTCCACTATGCTTGATCTAACAGGCTTGAATGCTCCTAGAGTATATCAACGGTTATCATTAATTCATGAATCGTGCTTACTCTATATTTCCACTACACTTGATCTAATAGTCATGATTAATCCTGGAGGATCCTAGATTAATGACCAATGTTAGTTCTTGACTTCGTGCTTCGACGCTTCAGTCAATTTCTAGTGGTAGACATTGGTTTCCCCCAAAGGATATACTCCTAGAGTGACGTAGCTTGTTGACATCACTGTTGATGTGGCACTAGCTGAGTGGCTGCCACATGTCACCTAGATTCACGACTTTTGTGTACCTAAAGTTACAACTAGACCTTGACACTTGCCACCATATGATTGCTTCACGTGTCCTTGCTGACATGGATCTCTTGATGTGGCACATGTCCTCCTCCTGGATCTAATGGTCGTACTTAAACCGACGTGGAGATCTATGATCAGGGATGATTGTGGAGTCCAAACTAACAGGACCTTTAAAACCATTGTGGATTTACGCAATGGAATATGCACGTTGGAATATGGAACAATGTGAGATGTCTATTTGTTGACGGGTGATGATCGACGATCATTTTGGATTGCGGAACCAAAACTTTTGCAGACATTAACTCGTCCTTTGAATCCTGCAATGGTTCCCCGTCGTCAATCTACCTTCACTAAAATATGATGGTCATGACTTAATCGGATGTTGATCCGACGTTCTTCCTTTGCAAATCCCAAATCTGATGATTGTCGTTGCTTCGGGAATATGACACTTTTGAGACTTTGATCTAATCCTCCCGAATTGGTGAAGTGTCAAATATATCTATCACTGTATATCTTTCCTGTATTTATCCTATGGCCTCTTTTTACTTCGAAACTCTAGGGTTCAGGATTTCTTGGCTCATCTGAGTTGTTTACTTCTAGAGTAGGTCAAGGACGGAGTTGACCATGCTCTGATAGGTGTTACTCAAGATAATATTTCCTTTAGTGTTACCTGACGGTTACGACTTAATCTATTGATTTGTTATCTCATATCGACAGATGTGATGCCACTCTGATTTAATGGGAAATATTTAAATCGAATCTCAAATCTGCGGCTTGTGGATTGATTCCTTGATCACTTGTATTTATACCCATTTTCAATAAACGGTCAAGATCTCATTTGATTCCTTATCAAATGGCTCTTGTGTGTCATCTCTTCTGATCTTTGATTAATGTTCTTCCTTCTGATCTGTTCATCACTATTTATTATGAGATTTTAATAACATGTGCTTTGTTACTCCTTTTGTACATTGATTCTCTCCATGCTACCTTTCCTGAGCTTTGGAATCATAGGATCACTTTTTATCCTATCGTGATCCACAATGATCATGAATTACTTTTTCCACAAGGTGATCTTACTTTTCTTTGATTACTGTACATGTTTGACTCATGTTGCCATGAATGAAAACACACAATCAATAATGCCAACAATATCCCCCTTTGTCATTGAGGGAAACATTTTTGTAAAAAAACAATGAGTTCATTCCTTTTCTCCCCCTATCACTGATATTCTTTTCTATCTAAAAATTTTCTTCTAATTTTTTTTTTCTTATTCTCTCCCCCTTTGACATCAATGACAAAGAGTGAGGATCTGACTATTTTTCTCCCCTGTGAATTTACTAACTTCTTATCTTAGTCCATTGGGATATTTGTGTTCAAATAAGTAGTCTTCCTGATACTAACTTATAGTGATACCAATTTATAGTGATCAAGTCTTTTAAATCTAATCTAAATACTTTCTTATTTGATAACCAAAATACTCCCCCTGAGTTTTTACTGACTTTCCTTTGTCAAATAGAATAAGAGTATGAATCTTACCGATCTTCTTGATCTGCTTCTTATTCTTCTTTGATATTTCACAAAAAATATGAATTGAGGATTGATACAAATTGATTTATTACCAATTTTGTTATCAATTGATCTTTGTTGAATGATACCCCTTGAACTTCTCTGCTACTTTTTATCTTCTCCCCTTTTTACAAAAGTGACAAAAAGGATATTTTCTTGTTCCCTATAAGGTTATACTCCCCCTAAGGAGATGCTCTCCTTTCTCCATTTTATCCTTCTTGTATGCTACAACTCCTCCTATCCATGATTTTTCTTTCTATGGCTAAAGTATTATGACATCATTAGGATTGTGTTATATTCTTCTATAGGGACTTCCCTTTCTTGAGCTTGATCTAATTCATATTGAATTTCACATTCCTTATTAGGAATTTCACCCATCATTTTCTTGTTATTAATTTCTTCATTTTCAGGTTCAAGATCATCTTTCTTGCTTTCTCCATATTTTATTCTCCATATCTTTCTATGAGATATTCTACTTTTTGGACCTTTTCTTTGTAATTGTGTTTTTGGAGATTTGTCATCTCCTTTCTTCTTCAAAACTTATTAGGTTTTCTTCCTGACTTGAATGACTTATTTAAGGATTCACTTTTTGAATTCCCGCAGCTTTGGGATTTGTGCCCAAATCTATCATAGTTGTAACATATCATTGTATGACAAAATTTTGTTGTGTGCCCAACAAAATTGCATCTCTAACATTTAATTGAGTTTTTTAATTTTCTTGTATATCCTTTCTCTAGTTTCTTGTAGTCCGATGCTTTATGGCCAAAGTTATGAAAAAAAAAACAATAGCCATTGAAGGTGTTTCCATTATTGAATTTATTTTGGCTTGAGAGATCTGCCTTTTGATTTTATTCTTTCTTTTTACTTATATAGCTTCCTTCCTTAACAAAATTCATTGTTTGTAATCCATTTGTGATTGTTGGCGCGGAATTTATCAAACCAGGGTTATTCTCGGGTTACCAACAAAAGGTATCACGTAGTCTAGAGAGATGGAATTTTGATCTCCTCTGAAGAGAAGAAGTCTCACTCGAAGCACAACCAAGATAGAAGGATAGGGAAGGGAAAGGAGAATACTTAGGTGGGTTCCCAGAACCTTCAAGATTCACCATGATCTTGCATAGGACAGGCTAACTGCACGACAAATCTGATCTCATACACACAAGAACTAAAGATACTTAATTTGTGAGAATCATTCATACATAGAGATATCATATGGAGTTTATCAAGCATAAAGGAGTACTGTAAATATTCAATGCATAAGCATAAACACAGAATAACACATTATAATTCAAAATTTTGGGTCCTTCTTCATACATTAACATCAGAACTTCTCATATACAATCTCAGAGATACAAGCTAGTACTTTGTTACAGACTTTTGTCTCTGAAATCATGTTGCAGATCTCTATCTACCCAAAACTATATATAGATTACAATTATAGAACCTTTTCTCAACTAAACCCAACAACATCCGGCTAAGAAAAACAAAACCCAACCTATCAACAATAGATAATGACAAGAACCCTTTTACAATCGTATAGATCTCATATATCTAAGTTGAGAAGGATCTTTGGCTTTGGGCTCGCATGATTTCTTGTTTTGTTGTAACTTCTTTTTCCTTGTAGGCGTTGCACTGTCCTTTTCGCAACAGATTTCTGTTACTTTTCCTCGCTTCACTATCCAACATCTTTTGTATCTTGTACAACTTGTGATAATAAAAAAATGGGATTGTATTCCTTCTTGTGCAGCTTCAAATCCAAAAACAAAGGGCCCAACAGGCTTCGACCACAAGCCTTGACTCACCCTCGAGTCAAGTACTTGTCTCTTTCACAGCTTCTATGAATAATTGTTGCTTTCCCTTGTCCTCCTTTTCCTGTTTACTTTCCTCTTCTAATTGCACTTTCTCTTTATCTACCTCTTCAAATGAAGGGCCCAAATCTGGGACCAATGCTAAGGCCCTCTTCTTGACTTCCTGAAAACTCCCAAATTTATCTTTCCATTTCCTGGCAAGGAGTGAGGCCTCGGGGAAGAAATTTTGGGTCGCATATGTGATACATCGCTTAGGCTTAGATGTGACCAAAGAGTTACATTCAGAGTCTACTATAGCATACACTTGATGCATTTCCATATACATTGTATAAACGACAGGTCGACATTCTTGCAACTCCTTCTTGGCTACGGATTGTGCCTCAAACAAAGCATTCAAATCATTATCCGCTTGCTAAATTTGATCAAACTTCTATTGTTGCTTGAGCGGATCCATAGTGACTGCAACTTTCTCATTCAACAATTGTATTCATGCATGCACATCCTCTAGAGTCTGGTTGCACCTAGAGATAATTCCCATCCAATCGCTGACTTCTATGAATATCTTTGTGCACTCAGTTGTGCACTTGTGTAGTGTTGCTCAAGCATTGTTTCCTTCTAGCACTATTTTATCCATCTTCTCTTGTATCTTTTGAGGCTATTGTTCTGCTTCTTGCTGACTCTGCCACAACTGAAATTCTAGATTCTCTACAACTGTGACCATGTTCCTTGGAGAAATTCGATATGATTCTTAGGATCTCCCGCATCACTGGATTCTGGTAGTTGGGGTGCGACCTTCCGTATTTTCATGCAGGATTCAACAAGCCTCTCCTGAAATATATCCAGTCTGTGCTCCACCTGGATCTTGATGTGTTATTATTTTTTTCTCCATGATTGATCAAGGATTGCTTCCTCCCTTGTGAATTATGCATACATTTCATCTTGTTGGAGCCTTTGCTCCAGTTGATTAGTTGAGGCTTTGATCATTCCAACTAGCTGCGGTGTTGGCCAATGTGCAAGGTCAGTGGAAGAAGGGGTGGCATCCCTTGGTGATCGAACCTGCAGTGGAAGTCCACTGGTCGTTGAGTGATCTGAGGGATTCTCTACCTCCTCCTCTTCTGTATATGGTTCTGGCACAAGCCTTAACCTCAACCCTGATGGCAACAACGTTAGAACTTTTGTTGTGGCCAAGCAGAGTTACAGAAACTATGCACATTGCTGAGGGTTTTGGATAACTATCTCCATATGTTCCTGTGCTTATGTTTCTCTTTGTACTGAAGTCATCTTAGGTTCCTTCTGAACCTCTGGTAACTTCGCCTCTTTTTGTGCCTTTGCTTTCGAAGTTGTGCTTCCCATGGCACCCTCAACCTTGGTCATTGAGGAAGTGTGCTAGGGAATTCAGACTTGTATCTTTTATACCATTTGCATATTTGTTGAAGATGAAGTGTCCTTGTGTGGCACAAAAGGTATGATATGTTGGTCCTAGGCTTCAGGGCTCTGGCCAATTTGTTGTAGCCTCTGCTCAGGTTCTTCTGGATTTGGACTAGGAGGTTTTGGTCTTTGCTCAAGTATTTCTGGGAGATCGAGTTGCATGGGTTGTGGATCACTGGTTTGGGATGGAATATGGGTTTCTGGAGGTGGTGACTAGGGTTGTGGTGGTGATGGAGGTTGGTCAGTGATGATGGTGGATGGATTGGTTTCAGGATCAGGGTCATCCTGGATATGTATGGTAGGGATTGCTCGAGTTGTTGAGCGAGTGTGGAGGAAAGTGGATGAAATGGGTTGGGGGTTCAGAACCTTGATTGGAAAGATCCTCATCCTAGTTTTCTTGGCCACGAGCTCTGTGATGAATACATCACTAAGTATTTCACTGACATCCTTTCCTATAAACATAGATTGCTCCGATAGTTGTGGGAACATTGGCAGTATTCTTTTCTTGCACTCTAGTGGCTGCGTCTCTTCCTCCTCTTCGAAGTCCTTCTGTGCCAGGGCTTCTTTCTTCTGTACCTCTGGCCCTGAGCTGGGTCCTACCCTTGCTTCTTGACCTTTCTTCCTCTGCATCTTGACGGAAAAAACATAGTGCATCCCTGACTTGCATGGGTTGTGTTTGAATCCAAGCCATGACATCACCTCCTTGTTGAAGGCCTCTTCATCCAAATAGAGTGACAACATCCGCGAGTGGAATTCCTCCTTGTTGGCATACCTCGACCACACAAATGTATGGTGTCAGTTCATGTTGAATGCTATGTTTCGTGTATTGCAGTTAAGCAACTCATGTGGAATGCACAACCTCTGTGTTGTATCAATTAACCCATTGTACCACTTGGAGAATATCATCTTGTTGAAGGCGATGTTCTCAGAGTGTGCCCTTAAATGCCAGGGCTCAAACATTTTTTCTAAGTGCCCCTTATCTTCTAGTGCCAATGGTCTTTCGGCGGGTGGCATCTACTTGAGCATTGTGAATGCAAGAAACAATTATCCATAGATAAAAGTACCACCTTTCTCCTAGGCTTCCTCATAGGCCACAAGGAGTTCCTTCAATAGGCAACTGCACCAGTTGAAGACAACGCCATTGGCGCAAAAATATGCCGCTGATAAAGCATCCAATGTGCATTCTCCCTTGTAGTAGGAACTCATGAATTTGCTATCTATGATGTAGCAACCAGTCCTTACCGTCTTGGGTAGTATGGGGTTGATCTTGGTTGTGTGTCTTCCCCTCTGTGTGTGAAAACTCTCATATAGTCTATGCTCCGCCTTCTTCTTGTCATGTTTGATGGGACTCTAGAACCCTTTGGACACGTCCTCACCCTCAAGAGACAATCCAGTAAGTTGGTGAATGTCTTCTTCGTGGATTGGATATCTCATATCCAACCACAGACTTTTGTCATGTACCTTGCTGATCAGTAACTTGGTACACCTCACAACTTCGTCGATGGTGTTGAACACTGGTAAGTCCCTGAGGTTCATGATTGTTGAATTGAAAAAATTGATGAAGATGGGCTTCGGCACAAACTGCATGCCTCCCAACGCATCTGGAGAGATAGTCTAGAAAACATCTATGTTCATGTGCGGGAACAAGACCTGGTCTATTAAGTTGAGGTTGAGGAGTTTGAATTTCTCCACCTTCCCCTTGAGATCACCCATGACCTCGACTCCGGGGTCACAGGGCTCATCTGGTACTGCATCCTTGGAAATGACACTTTGGCTCCCTGTAGCTCTCGGCATTTTGAGTCTAAACTATCAACAAATTCCAAAGGTGAAACAAGGATTGGGGATCATGACTAAGGGCCAAGGGATTACATAGGCTTCCTCACTCCTCATAATTCATAAATTTCTAAGTTTGTTTTGGGAAAAAATGCATCCTACGCCAAGTTCTCAGACCCTTATACCCATGTTGAGCTAGCAAGTTCTGAAATAACTGTTATTCATCATTACCCTATAGAAGCAATTGGATCAGAGTTTTCCGACGGGACTAGTTAATGGGGTAAATCTCTTGGGTGATCTCGGCAATTACTGGGCAAGTTGGTCATGGACGTGGTCGATTTCAGACCTTACCATTTAACAGATGATAATCCTGATGCGAATACTGATGGAATCTTCATGTATCATGGATTTATAGCTTAAACGAATTCAGACGGGGTACCATAGTAGTAACAAAGGTTGTGACTAGACTTGGTTTGTGTGGCACGTGGACTCAGATTATGTCTAGATTCGCTCTCCCTCCAACCACAAAAGGAGTACCCATCGTATTAATGACTATCATTAATAGGTTCTTGATGCTTCTGATCCTACGCTGTTGAGAAAGTAGTTATGCATCAAACAACACTTAGATAGAAAAAGAAATGAACTACATGTCGCAGCGCAACACTGCACACGTCGACTTTATTAACTGAATTTACATAAATTGCAGAAAACCTCAAATCTAACTATTACACATGTTCCTTCGAACTAGAGAAATAGTCCTTTAGCTCAGTTCTGAGTCATATGGGGTTTTAGGTGAGCGCCATTCACCCATATTGTTCACAACATACCATCTAGTTGTGCAAGTCTGGCTGCTCCGGAATGTTAGATCTCCACAACTATAAATGGTCCCAACCAATGGACTCGCAACTTGCCTAGATGCTTCTGGTACCTACTGTCATAGAGTAGGACCTTGTCTGCTTGCACAAATACTTTAGTCTTAATGTGTCTATCATGCCAATATTTTTGTCTTGCTTTCTCAACTGTTTGATGGAATTCTGCTAAAAAAATGGTCTCTTCAAGTTCTTGTAACTCCATGAGCCTCTGCGCAACTGATAAAACCTCTGTCATGTGTGTAACCTATGCAATATACAAACTCAGAGTAATGAATTCTACAAGCACCACAATCTCTTTCCCATAAACTAGCTGAAATGGAGTGTACTTGTGGAGTTTCTTTGTGGTTGTCCTGTAAGCCCATAGTAGTGCTGGAACTCTGGCATCCCAATCTTCTTTGTTTGCACAATAGATATTCATTAATCCTCTCTCCAAAATCTTGTTAAACGCTTCCATTGTTCCATTGGCTTGCGGATGGTAGGGACTACTTTTATGATGTTGGATCAAGAACTCTGATGTAAGCTTTGCTATTGTACTACTAGTAAAATGAGCTCCCAGATAATTGGTCATACTCCTAGGACATCCAAACCGAGTGACAATATTTTCAAAAATGAACCTAGCAACAGTATTGGTCAAACAATCCTGAACAATTGCTACCTCATCCCAATGTGTAAGCTAGTCAGTTGCGGTAATAATGCACCTAGCTTTTGAATGCTTAGTTTGGGATTGATTTGCCCAATGAAGTCAACCACCCACTTCTCAAATGCTTGTAAGGATCGAACTGGTTGAAGTGGAAATTCATCTTGTCGTGATGGCTTACCCACTCTTTGACAAACATTGCATGATCTAGCATATGCCTTTTCATCCTTGAAGAGCGTGGCCCACCATAGTCCATCTTGGAGGACTTTTTGCATAGTGGCCTTTCCTTCCACATGACCTCTCGCAACTCCATTGCAGAATTCCCACAGTATACCTTGTCTTTCATGATCTAAGACACATCTCTTGAGGATACTATCTAGTCCCAATTTATACAATTTCATTGCAATCAATTGATTGTTCATTTCTCTAACCACCATATGGAATTTCTGGGAAGGCCATTTTACTTAAGAAAAATGCTATATCTTCCAGGTATTCTGGTATGGCCTCATCTCGGAATATTTATGCATCTAGGAGATGATCATTGACTCCTCCGCCACTTTCCCCTAACTCTAATCTAGATAGGTGATCAGGCCCTATGTTAGATATTCCAGGCTTAATGATCACGTCAAAATAAAATTCCTAAAACAATAGAAACCATCTACAAATTCTCCCTTCCAACACAGGTTTGTTAACTAGATATTTTAATGCAGAATGATTAGTAAAGAACTTAAAATGAGAACCTAACAAATAATGTCTAAACTTATGCAAGGCATAAATCATAGCTAAACCCTCCCTTTTTGTCGTTCTATAGTTTCACTCAACTTGCGACAACTTCCTACTCGCAAAATAGATAGGATGATCCATGGATCCATCTCCTAGTTGCACTAAGATAACTCCCAAGGCAATATGTGAAGCATCTACGTGGACGTGAAATTCATTATCCCAATTTGGAAATATCATAATAGGTGTTGTGTTGAACTTCTCCTTTAGGGTCTCAAATGCTTTATCACATGCTGGGGTCCATTGGAACACTTCGACCTTCTTTAGTAGATCTTCCAGAGGTGAAGTGATATTTTCATATCTTCTAATAAACCTGCGATAGTACCCTGTGTGCCCCAGTGTGGAGCGCAACTACTTAGCACTCGTAGGCGGCAACATGTTCACAATAACCATAAATTTGGCCGGTTCTACCAGTACTCCCTCTCGGTATACTATGTGGCCTAACAAATTTCTATGTGGCACACAAAAGATACACTTTCTGAGGTTCAATGATATATGCAACTCTCTACATCTTTCAAACATAAGACGTAGTAGCGCTACATGTTCCTTGAGAAGACTATATACCGTCCAATCATCGATATAAACTTCTATAAACCTGTGAATAAATTCACAGAAAGATGCTATTACAATCCTGCAGAAAAATGCAGGGGCATTCTTTAGGCTGAATGGCATCACATTGTATGAAAATGACCCCCATTATGTTATGAATGTGGTCTTCTTTTTGTCCTCTTCAGCAATCCTTACTTGGTGATACCCCGAAAATCCATTTGTAAATGAGAAATATTCTTTCCCCACAAATTGTTCTAGCACCTCATCAGTAAAAGGTGTTGGAAAAGGGTCATGCACATAGGAAGAGTTAAGGCTTATGTAGTATACATGGACCCTAATATCCTCTATACCTTTCTTTCTCTAGATGACTATTTGGATAACCCATTCTTCTTCTTCCACTACAAAAATAAGTTCATCTTCCATCATCTTGTCTATTTCCCTCTTAACCTTCTCTTTCACTCTAGGGTTAAGGCAGTATGGTCTATGCCTCATAGGATTTGATCCTATTTTTAATTCAATTTTCATCTCTCCCATAACTCCTTTAATCCCTTTTAACTCTGAAAAATTCTTTGGGAACAAATCCTCATATTCTCGCAATAAAATTTGTATTTCTTGACTATTTTGTTCATCCTAGTAATCTCCCACCATAGCTATCTTAGGTTGCTTTGTGGTTCCTATATTTACTTTGTGCAACTTCAATGGGTGATTATAAGAACCATCTGTCTGATTGGGTATGATGTTATGGATTTCTCTATTCCCTTATGTTTCCTTAATGGCTAAGTTTCTCAATTCTTCTAAATCATCTGGGCTTTCTAAATCCTTCTCAATCTTATAGCATTCTGTAGGTCTCTTGTCCTAGTTTAGGTGAATATTAGTGTTAAGTTCTCAACTATGCTTTGTGCATACCACTAGGTCTGATTTATGTTTACTAGTGTCTGTAAAAAGGAATTTTTTAATTCTTTACAGGACTACTTCAAGCTCCGGGTACTTACTTGTAAATGAAAAGTCCTTGCAAAAGTGATCTTCCAACATTTTCCATTCGTTGGTTTGTCTTCTAGTTTCTTCATGCATAAACCAATATTTTGGGATTGGACCTAGTGAGTGGGGGAATACTTGAACCCATAAGCGAGATGGTATTTCTGCAACTTGCCACTGTGTCACGCATTGTTCAATATGTTCTTTAGGATCAGACTATCCATTGAACAATTTCGTAACTTCGAAATCCGTCTGCATTTTTTATTCCCACTGCTCCTTATCTTGAAATCTATATCTGATAGTTTGCTTCACATCATCCCAATTTTCAAGTAAGTCTTTTTTATTGGCCCACCATCTGGTAGGGGTGTCCTGGAGGGATAAATATAGTATTGAGATCCTTTGATCCTTCACTAACATTTCTTCCATCCTGACCAGAAAAATCTCAAGTCCTGAGGTACCATCATATATTGGGTGTTCTCTGACCTCGGTTCCAACCCATCTAGTTTCCCTAATAGTTGCGCATATTCTTGAAAATATTTCGTATGAGCCTTGCTGCCAATTGTCAAATGCTAGTTCTATTAATTGTTCATTCCTAAGAATATCATAAAATAACTGAAACCAAAGGTCAACTACATTTTGTTGTTGCTCAGGTTGTCTCATCGTGACTACAAGGTTTCTGGGTGCAGGGGGTGAAGCAGGGACTTGCACAATCTTAGGGTAAACAATAGACTGAGGGGGTTTCTCATGCATCTCAGGGATAGGGATATTTTGAAATACTTCTATGGAATTTTTAAAGAACAAATTTTGTTTCAAAGGATCATACATGTATTCCCTAGGTGTTGCTTTCTAGATCTAAGGTAAATTATCAACATCAGATCCAGTCTCTCCCCCTCCCCCCCCCTCAAGTAACGACATTAAGGTTGGGAAGTTTTCCTCTAATAAATCTCTTGATTTCTGAACTGATGAGGTTAGTTCTTCATTGATGTACCTGATCTTCCCATTTTTCAATTAGTTATGGGAAGTCTTCAGTTGTGTGCCCATTAGTTCTGCAGTGAGAGTACCATGGCTGCCTCAGATGAGGATAGTCTCTAGCCATATGTCCTTGCTCATCACATTTGTAGCATCTATTTGTTCCTCTTCCTCTGATTCTCCCTCCTCTGAAGTCTCCTCCAGCTCCAATGCCTCAACCGCTTCCTGGTCCTTGAGGGGTTTCATTTAACCTGAATGTTGTTCGATCCAACCTGTTTGCAATTGCATCCAACGCTCTACAATGATTGGTAGTATGTGTGGTACATGCACAAAACTCACAATGTATAGTATTTGGTACTATTGAATACTTTTGAATTATGGGGCACTATCTTGTCCCATGCCCATGGATTCGTCAAATCTCACAATACTCAATTGTTGGCACTTCTTGGCTACCTAGGAAATAAATATATGGGGTGGGGTTGTGTAATGGTAAATTCACAGATACTTGCGCAACTCCTTCTGTGGGTCCTAGTGAGGGTCCCATTAGATTTCAAGGAGGTCCCATTCCCCTCATTCATGGACAGTCATTCACTAGATGTCCTTCTATGTAACATCCAGTGCATCGGACCTACAATCATCCTGGTCTAGGTATCGTCAATTCTTGAATCATTTTTGTAAGCGTTGATACTTTCCCTTGCAGTTGCGCCAAATTTGCATCTGTTGGGGGTCTGGTCACTTTTAGGCTCCCCGGATACCCTGCCATGGCTTCAATCTCCATTGATTGTTCGAAGGCATCTGAAAAAGTGGCTATCCGATGTTGCGTTAACGAATTTTGTGTCAGAGGTAGAAATCCATGAATATACCATTCTCTTTTATGTTCCTCATGAATTGGATGTGCTAACCTCCCTATATCATCTTTAAACTTATGACTATATTCTGAGGTTGATTCACCTTCCCTTTTTTGAATCTTGTGTAACTCAGACATAGCTTTTCATTCTAACTAAGGTAGATTAAATTCTGCTATGAACCTTGTCCATACCTAGTCAAGTGTGAACACTTGACCTTGCATTCCTAGCACTCCTAGCTCAATAAACTTCATGTATAATTTGAGAGCATGGATTCTCAAGGTAGTCTGGAACTCAACCAAATTATTCGCATCTGGAGTCTCTCTGGACCTCTAGATTGCTTCACACAAGAATCAATGTTGCTCCACATCTTTGTCTCCTTTACCCCGGAATTATGGGTATCGAGCAATCGAACCTCCCACATTACTAGCCATTGTTGATATTGGTTCTCCTATCAAAATAAAACCTAACCGTCCTAGTTGCAACCTTCTTATGGATCCCAATATTCTCCATGTACTCACACTTCCTGATTGTGACTGACTAAGTAGATGTACTAGAACATAATTAGCATAAGAAGGTAGTATTGAATTTACGACTTGTATAGAATACACTTGGGGTATGGGTGATTTGGGGCTGGCACCACTGACTTCGGGGTGGGTTTATTTGATCTGGGGGGTCTCGTTCTCTTTCTCTTGAGTGGTCTCTTCAGCTGGAATCCCAATCTTTCCTAGCATCGGGGCTGGATCTTCTCTTTCCTCTTCAAGATCCATTTCAACTTCCTTCTCCCTTGCTTCTACACCTTCTCTTTCTTGTCCACCCTCCTGGGGACTTCTTTCTCTCTACGCTTCTCTCTCACTTAATCTTTGATTGGTCAGTCTTTCATGTCTTCTCATCTTCCGCAAATATTCCATGTGTCCTTATTCTACTTCTCCTAGTCTGAATTCTTTCCGCAACTTCTCGAATTGTCTTGATGCATTCTTTATCTTACTGCGCCACCACTTCTCAACTGTCGTGACTCTTTTCAAGGCTTGCTCATCTCTTGAGTCCATTTCTTGTTGTTTCCCCTATTTTTCAAAGAACCCTCTCCCCTCTCTCAGGCCATGAATCCACCCCAAAATCTCCCTACCCCAAGTGAGGGTGTTTATGCTGCCATCTCATTCAGGGACATAGTTAACATCCCCTCTTCCATCAAGAAAACCCTAGTCCACAAGGGGGATTTATCTCAACAATCTTCCTCTTGTGTCTTTCTTGAAATCCTCTTTTTATCGTGAAAAAGATTGGTGATTGTTAGCTGCAAACTCAATAATGTATCCTTCTAATGTGGTATTGACATAGAAATCGATTGCTCGCATTACTAGGCTATCCAGTCGATGAAGTGTTGCAATATTTTTTGTATCCCAAGTACTGATCCTCTTGACTTGTTCTTGGAATTCTATAGCTTCTTGGAGACTATCTATCCAGTGGAAAAGTTCTTACAGGAACTTAACTCAAAATATCTCATACTGTTCGCTCAATCTTTCTGAGTAAAAGACTATCTCTCGTGTATCTTTCACAAATTTTCCTCTCAGCTCCACTTCTTTCCATATGAAGGCATCACAATTTCTCTCCCACCATTGGTGAATATCAGATTTGTGAATCCGCGGAGGCATCCTCCCTACAAGTTCCATTTTAAAGCAGGTCCCGACAACGAAACCATTTTTTTGGCGCGGAATTGATCAGTTCGGGGTCCTTCTCAGGTTACCAACAAAAGGTACTACGTGGTCTAGATCGTTGGAATTTTCATCTCCTTCAAAGAGAAGAAGTATCACCTAAAGTGAAACCAAGACAAAAGGATAGGTAAGGGCAAGGAGAATACTTTGGTGGGTTCCCAAAAACTTCAAGATTCACCATGATATTGCACAAGACGGGATAACTACAGAATAGATCTAAGCTCATACACACAAGAACTAAAGATACTTAAGTTGCAAGAAGCATTCATACATAGGGATATCATATGGATTTTATCAAGCATAAAGGAGTACTATAAAGATACAATGCATAAGAGTAAACACATAATGATACATTATAATTCAAAATTTTGGTCCTTCTTCATATATTAACATCATAAATTATCAGATACAATCTCAAAGATACAAGTTAGTACTCTGTTACAAAATTTTGGCTCTGGACTCATGTCACAGAGCCCTATCTACCCAAAACTGTATATAGATTACAATTACAGAACCTTTTCTCAACTAAACCCAACCTATCAACAATAGCTAACAACAAGAACCCTTTTACAATCGTATACATCTCATATATATAAGTTGAGTAGGATATTCTGGCTTTGGGATCGCATGCTTTCTTGTTCTGTTGTAACTTCTTCTGCCTTGCAGGTGTTGCATTGTCCTTTTCTGCAATCGATTTATGTTACTTTTCCTTGCTCCATTGTCCAACTTCTTGTGTAGCTTGCATAACTTGTGCGAAACCAAAACTGGGACTGTATTCCTTCTTGCATAGCTTCAAATCCAAAAATAAAGGGCCCAACAATGAGGTATTTCTATTGAAAATATTTCTTGAATTATTTCCATACAATCTTACTCTCCTTGATTCTCTTTACCTATCAGAGGTGCTCCCAACAAATGGAATCTCTTCCATTTAAATTGAATATAAAAAATTGGACCTTCATATTCCCGAAGTAGTCATGAACTTGGAAATATTTCCTCATCCCAAGAAACCAAGCCTTAACCTCTTGTCCATATTTAACCTTTCCCTTAAAGATAGGTGGTTTTTCCTTTTGGAATTCTCCTTGCAAGTTATCTTTGAAAGCTCTCTTCCTCCTATGCCTACTAGAAGAGAATTATGGGTGACTCGAGTAGTAATCAATTGTATATGACTCAATAGAATAGGATTTATACATGGATGGTTCATATGTTCCATTTTGTGAGGTTCTTTGTATACTGTGGGACCTCCAACATGAAGGCCTTCTTGAGATACTGATGCTTACATCAACTTTCATAGAATTTTTCTCATGCTACAATTAACTCCATATCTTTGTTAAACTTTGAAGAATGGTCTCTTTAAGTCAATTATTCTCTTCTTTAAATTTGATCACCCTCTCACTATCCACTCCATGTATTTGAATTCCCACCCTCAAGATCCTCATGGTCTCAAAAATACATGGAGGAATCTCTTGGTTTTTTTGTACATTGGTGATCCAGATTATTTTCGGCATGAAATGAGAGTGAAGATATAACAAAGAAATATATGGAGATATTGCAAGAGATCTAATAACATAACATAGATATATCAGATATATAACAAGAGGCACATATATATAGTAATACATAATTTCTATTAATGAACAAAATGTACAAAATTGTAGAAATAGAGAGTGAAAGACTCACTAGAATGGTGGCAACTTATCTCTGAGAAGAGATGTGATGGCTACTCGCATTTGCAATAATATGAGTTACAATGAGGCTCTAAAGACCTTTTTAACATAAAGAAAATCCAAAACCCTAACCCCGACAGATGAAAAACCATCAATTTTGTGGACACCGTTTTGGGTAGTTTAATGTATCAGCTTCCCAAGGACATAACTTTGGCATAGATCTTCGTTTGGGGTGCACGATAGCTTGTTGGAAAGGTATTTTCGAGGATATTCATTTTGGGGGCTCAATCAGAGCCTTTAGCTATCATTGAGGTGCTCGATCCTGAAAAAAATTCATTTAGGCCCTGGAAGTTTAGAAACCGAAAAACTGCTAAAAATAGTAAGTTGTCAGAAGACTGTTTTGAGCCAGTTGGAATAGGTGGGTGGCCATCGATATCCACCTGGATCAATTGGAATTTATCTATGCATTTCTCCCCTATAGGTTCTTACCTATGATATTCACTTCATAATAGTAGGGGATTTGTGCACCCTCCATGATAACGTGTTGCTTATTCCAACCAAGACTAAGACTATCTTCCTCTACAACTCTAGTGTAGCCACCTCAATATTTAGATTGAACACAAATCACTGAACAAAACAACAATTATGCCGGCTTAACAATGATCACAACAAAACATCATCCTAGTAATTATTTTTACTCATGTTTTTTATGCCCATACTAGCCCACTGTTAGAAATTTGTTTTGATACCACTCTGTCATGTATTCAATCCTCTCAATCATCACATTAAGGAGATGGGATACTTTTTTTTCCATTTCTACCAACTCATCCCCCTCTGGATTTCCTACTTAATTTCCCCTTCAATGTTGACCCCATTATGTGGGTCAAAAAACACACATAACACCCACCTGCCTATGTTGGATCATTTTTAAATTTCATGCATTGTCCCTTTCTAAATACCAAATCATCCTTTGAATTACTCTCATCTGACCAATAATATAGTTGTTGAATTGATAAGAATTGTGACATCAAAATTAGAACTCTAGCCCTAAAAACCCACATTTTTGGTCAAATAACCAAAACCAGTTCTACTACCCTTTTCTTAGGGTTAAAATTACCACCTTTGTAACCATAGTGTTAGTAGCCTCGTAACATTCTAACAAAAACTTTAAAATTGACCCCCAAATCGAAAAACAGTGCTTACATTAATATCATTTTTTTGAGGTTAAAATTACAACATCATTGAAACTATGGACTAAACAATCAATATTGTTGCAACCAAAATCTTAAAAGATCAATCCTTGAATCAAAAAGTGGCACCCGACACTTTTTTCGAGGATAAAATTACAACATTTTTTAAATCATGACCTTGAAAATTGGTAACCAAAATCTTAAAATCAACCTTTGAATAAAAAAAAGATACTATAAATAGGGCCCTCTTTTTTTTCTATCTTAAAATTACAACATTTTTCAAATAGTAACCTAAAAGTCTAACAGTGTTCCAAACAAAATCATTTTAAAAAGAAAAAACATTCAGAAAAGAGCGAAAAAAAAAGAAACGCTAAAATTGAAAAAATCCATGTCTTAAAATATTAAACACACACACATATATATATAAAAAAAAAATTAAGCAATCAAAAAACTTAATTAAAGGAAAACATGAAAATTGAAATAAATAAATAAATAACTATTTACGGAAAAAAAAAAAGATTAGAAAAAATATAAAATAAAAAACAATAATAAAAAAAATTAAAACACATGAAAAACAATTTAAAA
>JZKD02S1248136.1:146527-160387 GCA_000966675.3 Picea glauca
TGTTTGAAGTATTTGAGTTTTTAGGCCACAAATTAAAAAATATTGCAATTTTAAGTTAAAAAAAAAGAGGGCAATATTGGTAGCACCTCTTATTTGTTTGGGGGTTCATTTAAATATGTTGGTTATAATGATACTAGTTTTCAAGGTCATGATTTCAAAAATATTGTAATTTTAGCCTAAAAAAAGAGGGGTGCCTTTTTTTATTCATGGATTGATTTTTTAAGATTTTGGTAGAAACGACACTGATTATTAATTCATTGGTTTCTATGAAGTTGCATTTTGTTAGCAATGCTTTTTTATTTGGGGTTCAATTTTAAGGTTTTTGTTGGCAATAATATGAGGTTGTTAACACCATGGTTGTAAAAGGTGGTAATTTTAACCCTGGAAAAAAAAGGCCACTACTGGTAGCACCACTTTTTGAAACACTGGTAAAAGTAAGCACTAAATGCAACCTCTAAAAAATAAGAACTCTACAAAAAAAAAAATCAAGTTAGTAACTATCTTCAATTGAAATATCTCTCCATGACCCATTTCAAAGCATTACACACAACCCCATTTGAATCATTCTCATAGGGTCAATTCAAATGATAAGCCCATTACGATACTTTGAAGGAATGCTCATTGATCCCTTTTAAAATTAGGCTCATTGGACCCTTCCAAAAGTTTGTCTCATTAGGGCACTTTCTAATATCAGTTCTCAACCACTTTCGAAAGTTTGATCATTAGGTCATTTTGAAAGTTTTTCTCATTGGACCACCTTCAAAGACAATGACCAGGCCACTTTCAAATATCGACCATCAAATCGGCTTTGAAGAAGGCCATTGATTGACTTGAAGAAGCACATTGAACTTTGAAAGAAAAAGGTTGCTAGGCCAAATAAAAAGAAAAACCTTAACTTTAAAATATAGGGGTGTCAAGTCAATTTGAAAATAGATGCCAACTTCAAAACAAAATTCATTAGGCCTCTTTCAAAGTAACACCTTGATACAAAATAAATGGCCATTGGACCTTTCTCAATGTAATACCCAAAAATGAAAGAAAAGGCCATTAGACTTCTTTCGATATAATACCTTAAAAACAAAGAAAAAGGTTGTGATCCCTAATCATTAAGCCCTTTGAACAAAATTTCCTCAATACCTTAGTAACAAGACATGTAGAATTTAAAAATGTTACCCTATTCTTGGTATGATGTCTGGTATTTGGCCACATCAAATTCAACAGATTGTTTGAACTATATAAACCAACAACCCCAAAAGGCTCTAACACTTCTCAAAGAAATGACCCCAAGTTTGAAATACCCAACATAAATTTGAACCCAACTCACTCAAAATCAATTCAAATTAACAAATACATACAATTAAATGGTGTAGTGAAACTTAGAATTCATAAACTTCATTTAACCTTCCAAATTCATTCACAAACAAAATGCAAGCTTAGATTGCAAAATTATAAACAAATATTAAGTGCAAATATAGAACACTTATCTTTGTCACCAATATGATTTAAGAAATGGGTTGTGTACAAGTAATTTTCCACCCAACCATAAGCATCCACTATGGATGACAACCCCAAACTAGGGTATGAAGCCACTAAGGTGAAGGAAAGTGGCTAAAGACTCACAGATCACTTTCCAACCTAATTCTTCTCAAGATCAATGAAATTGTTCACAACTAAACACTTCATGTAACCATTCAATTGTTAAATAGTAATGACATTCTCATCCACTACCCATGCAACACAAGCAGGACAACTTGCTTCTCTACTCAACATTCCCTCAAGAGTATTCTCCCCTTCAATTCTCTTAGTGTAAGCAGGAAGAACCCATCTTGATATTTTCTTTTTGGAGTAACTTGGAAAATTTATCTTTAGCTCTAGGAAACCTAATGAGTAGCAATTTACAAAGTAAAAGGAGGTTCCTAAAAAAGATAATCTTTATTCTCCTCTACAACCATCCATCTCTCTTCTTAGGTCCATGATTTACTTTCCCACAACTTGATTTACTAATTTACAGGTTTATATCCTAGTCTAATCCTGAGAATGCAATTTCAAACCTTTAGTGGTGTGTGGGAATGATAGAATTAATGGTGAGTGTGAAGGAATCAATTTCAATTTAGAATGGAAGAGTGTGCATGGGAATGGAGGAGGCTTGAATTTCCATGAGAAGAAGGTCTCTTACACTTCCCCATGGCGACTGTATCCAGTTCACATGCCCTCATAACTATGTGAGGTAGAATTCTACACCAACCACTACATGCATTCAATGATAGGCTTCTAAGTCAATGATGGTGAGTGAGAATTAACTTAAACACGTGCTAAAAAGGTAGGAGTTAGGAAACACATAGTAATTTTACTTCCCCCACTTTATCCCCTTTCATCTTCCCCTAGACTATTGGACTCATAGCCCCTCTCATGCTCTTCATATCAAGCTTGGACCTTTATATCAATTTTCAAAATAATATCAACATATATTGAGCATACCATGGAAGGTCTACTTCATAGTATGTAGAAAGGATAATTATCATAGTTACATGCCTAGCCATTCACTACAGTCAGGCCTTTCCTATGAGCTTTGCATTAGGAATCCATACAAAATATTTGCATCATTTATGCACAAGGTCATTTTATTTAAGTTCATATGGCTCATTTCATTAAAAACACTTATTTACATTTTGTACATAATTCAATCCAATGCATCCAAAAGGTCAAGACCAAATGTCATTTGAAATTATGCCAGCATAGATAAGATGTCCAATGATGACATGTCATGTTTCAATGTCAAATAAGGGATATGCTCCATAGATTGTCGTTTTTCCATATACAAAGTTCAAAGTAATGAATACAAAGTGAGAAGCATGTCTACTAATTAAAGGTGATTTAATGTCATTTTTTTAATCATACACAATAATACACAAGGTAGTCTTATCATCAAATATCATTCAATAATATGCCTTATAAAATGAATTTATTTGTTTCTATATTTACCATCTAAAATATTTTTTGGCATTATAAATATATCTAAATCTGAAACATTAACTAATTTTGTCAGGTGTGAATAGTCAGTGAAAGTGGGGTGCTTCTAATGCTTCAACCAAGGTTGTGTTTTTCTAATGGCACAATCGTGCATGTGTTCATGTTAGTTGTACACTAATATTTACAATAGGAATTAGGGATGAGTGCAAGTCTTGGGTGTCCTTGGAAAAATAGATGCCCCTCACTTATTACATCTTAGACAAAGGATTCCAATTGGAATGTTGTTGATTGCACTCACAACTCTTAATTGGAATTAGAAAATAAAAATATTAACCAATTTAAAAATTTTCACTTCATTGATTAAAAAGTATTATGATATCTGAACATGTAAGTTTTCACAGTGAGACATATTGTTGAGAATATTTTTGGATCATAACTATGTACCTGGTTTTGAAACATGCAATGTTTGGAGAGGACACTTCACCCATGATGATGATGGGTGGAGTGTCCAATTTCCAATAAAAAAATATTCTCAACAAGTATTATGATAATTAAAAATACAAACCAAAGTCAACACTACTATGTATCAAAATTGCAACTTATGCATATAACTAATAAGGCTAATGATAAATATTCTCAATAGCACACTAAAGTTGCATCTTATTTAACATTTGCGGTGTATACCAAAGGCATATGAGGCAACCTTTCTAAGCGTATGATGACATCACCTTAGCAAGTCAACCTGTTCTAGAGCTTACGACCAAGTTTTGTGCACCACATAAACCTTTGCATGCGAGAAGACCACAACATGGTAGACATACCATAGAACTTTTACATTCATTACATGCAAGGAGACCACCACATAAGAACACAACATTATGATACGCATGAATCAACCACAACTCCAAACTCATCCTAGAATATTTATTCTCCCCAATAAAACAAAGGTACTTGTCCTTCTCCTATGTTTGGGAAACAAGAAACATAAAATCTCTAAAAAGGTATTTGTCCTCCTCTCTTTGGCAAACAAGAAACATAAAATATAAATGTAAAAACTAAAATTGACATATATCTATAAAAATAAAATAAATAATTGTGTAAATGAAAGGAGTCATCATTGTCATTAGTGGTAACGTTTGTCATTATCATTTGGCAATTGAAAATTTGAATGAAGATAATATTATTTAAGGCAATGTAGTTTTATTTTTTTAATTTGTTTTGTTTTAATTTTTTGTTGTTTAAATTGTCTTTTTAAATGTATAAATGAAATTAGTGGGTTGAAAAACCTCCACACATTTAAAAATATTTATTTTTAATTTAAAAATAATTATATTATTTTAATTAAATATATAGATAAAAATAATTTTAAATTTTCATACAATTTAATTTAAAATTTAGAGAGAAAAAAAAACATTATTTCATACAATATAAATATAAATATAAATATAAATATAAATATAGTGCTTTTAAAAATTATCTTAACATAAATAATTATTAAAAATTACAATGAATTTAAGTTTAACAACATTTATTCTTAATTTTAAAATAATAATTATGTAGATAAAAAGTCAGCATTATTATCAGTGGCATTTTATGTAAATAAAAAGTCACCATTTTGATCATCATTATTTTATTTAATATTTGGTCATCATCGTTATTGTAATTAATACCCTCCTCATCATTATTTAGCATTTAAATAATGAGTGGAGAAAATATCAATTAACTCAATGTTAAGTTGGTTTTTTAACCCATCTTCATGTAAATAAAGATTGAAAAGGAAAGGTACACTGAACTTGTGTTCTCGATGCCTCTTGAACTATCTTTTGAATGAATACAACTTCTAGAAATGCTCAAATACCACCTATTGTTCAGTCATATAAATAGTATTTCCGGAAAGGGACCTGCTTGAATTTAGCAACCTCGACATCATCAAATCTTTGAAATCTGATTTTTATTTTTATTTTTTAGATAATTATTGTGGATTTGGGTAATTTAATTTTTCATGAAATTATTATTTTTCATTATTTGAATTGTAGTTATGAATGTGTAGATAGATCTATCTCCATAAAAAAAAAAAATCTATTTAAACTATACAATTTCAACCACTAATATTTACAATTTCATCAATTATTTCAATTTCTAATCAAATTTAAACAAAATTAATTAAAAAAAATAAAATCAAATAAACTTATATGTAAAATAAGCTGTTCAGAATCTCCTTGACTAATCTCACAACAAAATTGATTAAAAAAAAAAAAAATCAAATAAACTTATATCTAAAATAAGCTTTTCAGAATCTCCTTGACTAATCTCAAGTGGTCCAAATGTTTCCCATGGATTATGAAATTTACGTGCAACTCCTTTTTATAAAGATGTGTTGACTATAGTGTAGTCGATGGCCAATTTGGTTCAAGTTGTGTGTTTGACACCCTTCAAATACACCTGAAAAGACAAAGACAAATCCAATTCAGTTTATGGAGATATGCACCTACGCTCTGTTCAAGACAAGTTTCTCTTCAATCGTGCTGTTAAAGCTATTGAACTTTGGAATCCATGTGAATGTGCTTCATTTGGCAGCACAAAGACTGCCCATGTATTAAAAAAATTTCCGCTGCCTGGAATGTCAACTTTTTGGCTAATCAGATGTGTCAAGAATAAGGCCCATTTTCAAACACTGCACAGTGGCTTCTGGAAAATTATTCAAATCCCCCATGACTTCCTGCCTTATAAAATTCAAAATAATGTCCATTTCAACAGCAGGACTGAGCTCTGCTGCAATCAAATAAGATATAAGGTATCCCCGGGCTGATAGCCCACTTAGGATGGTAAAGTAATATGCGATCAATTATTGGTAAGGTGTTTTTCCATCCTGATCGATAGAAGATATTCATTGGTAGAAAGTGTACAAGCAATAATCAGTGCAACATTCAATGTTGAGGAGAATGGTATATATAATTTTAAATTGTTTAAATATATAAGCAGTTGATAATATATTTATATAGGATAGTAAAGTAATATGTATCATATAGTAAGTCAATTATTGGTAATGTGTTTTTTTAATCTTGTTTGCTTGTAACGATATTGCTTAAATAGGTGTATATGATAATTAATTATAATTAATTTAATAATATAATTGTCCAAAAAATTCGGACAACCATAATTATTTCTTAAAATAATATTAACTAATTAATTATTATTAATTAGTTATTCATGATTGTCAATGATTAATTTAAGTATTAATTAACTCATTAATTAATAAGGTAAATAAATAAAATGAGGATAATAAAGTATATTATTAAATTAAGTTACGTACCTGAAAATGGATGACATATTAACTACAAGGGATAAGATATTAAATAAAGGGGATAAGGGGCATTAATGGGAAAGGATAAGAAGGTAATAAATGGGTTAGGTAGGGAGTAAATGAGGGGGGAGTCGGTGAAAGGAGGAATAAGGAGGGAAATGAGGTTTACGGGAGGTGATTCTACGGGGGAGGAGTGATTGATTTTGGGAGCTCTGGATTTGCAGAGAGAAGTGAAATTTTGGAGTGGGATTGTATCAGTGAAGCATCGGGGTTGCTGGAGGTTTTGGGCACGGGGGCCAAGATATCCATATGATATCCTGGAGCTAGGAAGTTACCTAGTTGGCAGGGAGGAATTAGGTTTTGGGCGGTGTTTTACAGTGCAGCAACGGTCAAGAAGGCATTTGGACAAACGAAGGGTTATTAGCATCAGGTTCAGGTATTTAAAATTTTGCAATTGTTTTCAATCTGTTATTAAATTTATTATTCATTATTAAATTTACATGCGTACATGTTAAAATATTTTGGAATTATTGAACTTTCATAAACCTAGTAGAAATTACTGTCTTGTTGTAGAATTACTAGATGTTAAATTAAATTCGGCCACTACATTGATGGATGATGAATAGTATGATATTCAAAGGATGGAAGAAGATAGTACATTACTAATGATTGGCTTACAGCATGGTACATATTTTTCTCAGTCTAAAGTATCTTTGCTCCAATCTATCTTCTCCAACCCACCTCTTGTGATCCAGTCATCAACATTCCATAGGCTTGATTGTATTTAATGGACTGTGAAACTGACCTACCTCCCTAGTAAATCCCTCCTATTTTTGAAAACTCTGATGGGGGATGATGGGGACATCATCCACAAATCCGAAATCCAAATCCAGTGTTAATTAAGAATGCAGATCAACTAACACAAAATCTGTATCAATTGTTAATTGTTAAGACTTGATATTCAGTGAACTTACACAAAATCTTATGCATGTCCACTGAAAATATAGATTTCGAGAATAAAAATCTGTTCAGACCTATTGCCTAAGAACCCAGAGTCTACTTCATCATTTTCCACTACCTGGGATGATAAAAGTTCAAGCCAGCACAACACGCCATTATTAAGGAGATTGAGAAAAAATAAATCGTTTAGAGATTCTATGGAGAAGTTGGGTTAAGACGCATGTGATACAAAACTGAAACACTCTGAATTATATGCCACCTGAATCAGAAAACAAGATATAAAACCCTAGAATTGGTCATGTGATGTGCTAAATATCTTGAATAAGCTTCTTGACTAGTTTTTGTCCTTGGTGCTTGGAGGCCACCTTCTTTGATATGTTGAGATAAAAATCCAAGTTGTACTTGGTCGCATCTCGTGGTGAGGATTCAATACTTAGTTACTCTGGCTGGGTGATACATAGGTATCTTGGGAGTACATATGGAAGTTGAGAAAAAATTACCTCTAAGAACCTTGAACTAGGGTAAGTTGGAGCTATGTAATTAACAAGGTTTCAACTTGCTCCACTTTAAGGTGCTTGACAGATTTTCTGTCTGTTGAAAGGTGCTTGGCAGATGTTAAGGTCCTTGACAGATTTCTGTCTGCGGAAAGGTGCTTCATAGATTTTAAGGTCCTTAACAGATTTTTTGTCTCCAAAAGGATCTTGGCAGATTTTCTCTGTGGTGGATAATGAGATAATGAAAACCAATGAAGTGATATATGCCACAAGTAGACAATCACGAGGATTTCCAACAAACTATATGTACCAACTCGAACTAGAAGCCAATTTGCTAAGAACTTATATCTAATCATCGTTGTAACTTGGTGTCGTTATAAATTCACACAGAAAAACTAGGTAAAACAGTGGAGAAATGGGAAATTGTTGATCACTGATCAAGTACAGGAAGTTAATATGAAAGGAGTTTCGAGCCCAAATGTTGCAGATAACACTAGAAATTTTACTTTGTTTTAAATCCAAATGGTGCTGGGTGTGAGAGGTTGGAAAAAAAATGGGAAATGACATTATTGAGAAGTACATGCATCACATGAATACATTTAACAGTAAAATAAGGTTTTCATCTACTAAAACATTTGGAACACCCGTTGATACATATGAATTGTTAGATATTTCATTTTGTTTAAGTCTAAATGTTCTATGTGTTTTTTTAGGAATTTTTTGGATATTTGTTGGAAATCATTGTTGTATCTACAGATTTGAGTAATTAATTCTGTATAATTTGAGTGTTCCATAAATTTTTCAGCAGTCTGAATCCATTTTTATATTTAGAAATACTATTTAAACAAAAGACAATTATGATTTCCTATAAATTTATTTGGATAGTCATGTTTGATTGTGATTTCCTATAAATTTATTTCCTATCATAAAAGTCTTTTTGAATATGAGAAAACTAAAAAACATAATCACTAAAAAATAAAAAGGATGGTAATTAACTTATATGATTGAAATGGAATATAGGGTTTGTTAGCTATGAAAAACAAAAAAATTTAAAAATGAAATAAATTGGAAAACAAAATTATAATAGCATAAAAAAATATTAAAAATAAAATAAAATTATAATAGTATAAAAAATATTTGACTTGATATGCTTATTAATTATTATAATATAATGATTTTAGCATTGAAATTTTATGTTATAGATATATATTTCCTGTAATCTCTAAACACTAAGTTTAAAATGTGCACGTTGTTGATTTAAGCATAAATGTTGAAATTGATTACATGTTCTTGTGCATCATAGTTGTATTATTACACCGATAGGCGTTCCTCCTATTGGAATTGGTGGATTAATCAATTTTTTAATCATAAATTTCAATCTTAAGGTTGACAATTGAAGATGCTGGCATATTCTTCATTGTCCTCCCAAATCAATGAATCAGATTTACTGTTCATAACTTCCTTGCATTTATGAATGCATCCATTAACTTGTTTACTTTTTAACATTTACCTAATCATATAAATAAATTAATGTAACACTATATGATTGCCACGTTTAGATGATTTATATGAGATAGGTGGCTAATTACATTGGATGCAGATTACAAGTGCCACGTTTAAATTTATGGGAGGCACGTTTAAATTTTTACGCCGATAGGCGTCCCCCCTACTGGAATCGGTGGATTAATCAATATTTTAATCATAAATTTCAATCTTAGGGTTGACAATTGAAGATGTTGGCATATTCTTCATCATCCTCCCAAATCAATGAATTAGATTTATTGTTCATAACTTCCTTGCATTTATAAATGCATCCGTTAACTTGTTTACTTTTTAACATTTACCTAATCATATTAAGAAATTATTGTAACACTATATGATTGTCGCATTTAGATGATTTATATGAGATAGGCAGCTAATTACATTGGATGCAGATTACAGGCGCCACGTTTAAATTTATGGGAGACACGTTTAAATTTACATTGGATGCAGATTACAGGCCAAGTTTTCCAAATCGCAGTTTTAAATTTATAGGAGAAGGGTGCTTCACATACCCGAGGCAAGCGTTTTGCAATTTAAATTTATGGGAGAGGTGCTTCATATACCTGAGGGAGGTCACATTTATGGTTGACAGGTGCACTTGTAAGTCGTTTCATATTATGGCCTTCATTCATTTATTTACATTTATATACCTACAAGTACAATATGCACATAGGTAGACGAATTTTGGATGGATTTTATGCATTTCTAGCAAAACCATTATTGTTTTGATTGGATGTGTTTGGAGTAAAAGAGATAGAACAACATATCGGATTGGGAAGAAGGTATCAGAGCAAACCATCAAGCAAGACAAGGTAATATTTTTCTCTGTAAAAATTTATGCAATTAGTTTCCTTCCATAATAATTTCTAGGTTCCTCGGATGGGGTGCCACGTAGCAAATCAGAGCCACGCGGATTGATGTCGGGATGCAACATTAATGCATCTACCAACGACCATCACCTCATCCATTAACTTACCATGGATCACTACAGCTGTAATCAAATGATGAGCCTCTTCACGCAAGGGAACAATACCAAACACCAGCGTACTCAACACCAAGCCTTAATGGCTATGGCGTTCACGGTGGCCCTCCTCCTTATTATCGGAATTGATAGAATCGAGCGGCATTCGTCCATAGCAGTGCTCATTCCACCAGAGCAACAACAGTTCACTCCACCGGAGCAGAGATTCAAGGTCCCGTCGAAGCTCTGGAGCAGAGCAGTCCATCCGCAAGGAACCCTGGGAATCTCCAGGGTCTTCACCATGCCCAGGGCACGAGGAAAGTCGTGCAGGGGTGCCGCTTGGTACATGGCCGAGTCTCGACGCCAGAGACAGAAGAAGTTTGAGCAGGCGCTGGCCATGGTGTCCACTCGAAGGCACAGGAAATCACGAATGCCTCCCATGGCATATGGGGAAGAAATTGCCTTGGAGGATGCCATGCAGAGCTATCCCAAGCTCCCTCTATTTACAGTCCCAGACAATTGGAATCCACCCACTGAGTTTGGATTGGAAGACAAGCCTCTGCCTGCGGACACTCAGCCTGGTCTCAAAACCAACAGCCTAGATGAGCATTTTACCACCTGTTTTGTCAAAGAAGAGACTCCTCCCGATGCAACCATGGGGGTGGTGACCCAGTCTCTCAACCGCTCGGAGCAGACAAGCAAAGAAGCAGCGGAACACAGACACCCCGCCTCCATCGACAGCCACTAGCAGGAGCAGTCACCCTTCACCGACTCGGGGTACCTCGCTCTCATCTTCAAGATGAGGATTCTGATGGACAACCAGGTTTTTCGCCTTGCCAGAATTGATCAGCAGCTTGACATGCTTTTTGCAACCCTCTTCAGAACTCTACCACAGAGGCAATGCCCAACGTGTGCGCAGACTTACGTGCTTCCAGCAGGCTGGCGATGGCATGGGAACGAGGAGAAGCGCACAGGCAAAAAGGTTCAATGATGTTCTTGGTTAGGAGTCTCTGTTCTGACCTAAGCTTTGGTTTAGTTAGTTTTTAGTTTTCTTACAACTAGATTATGGCATACAATTTAAAGTTCATCAGTGACAGTGATGGTTTCCTTCGGGCAGGACGGAACCAAGTCTATTTTGTTAGATGGGAAACACTTGCCATAGGATGCCCAGCTGTCTCGATTTCCTATTTAGGCGGGACAGCTGGCATCGCAAACAATTAATGTACCTTGCTTTTGATAATATAACAGGTTCCATCTTTTTTTACTTACAAAAAAAAAATAATAATTTCTAGGTTATTTGAGATGTTAACTTAAATTTGTGTTTTAGGTTTTCAAGCCTTCCATTAAATGACATGTCTTCAATGGTCGGCCCTCATCCATGCATTCACTGTCTCTTTCACATATATTTAACAATGCTTCAGAATGACAATTGTACTGCAAGGTAGAGTTGAAAAAAATATTTTTAACCTGGAACACTGTAGAGGTCGTGCCAAATACAAATCCAAGAGGAAAATCGAATATGTTCAAATCTCTTGTCGAGTTTGGACCACAGTTGGCTTTCGATCTTTGCAGTACCGGTAAAATAACAACAATCACAGCAACTAATAACAAAGAAGTGGTCATCTTTGGCATCTGGAATCTGATATGTTGCGGTGAAGAAGTGTGGTGTCTATTATAAGAATGAACGGATTCTGAAATCAATTCCTCAGAGAGTTTTCTCTCGCGTTTGGACACTCTGTTCCAAGACTTTTCTACCAAATCACAAGCAGCGAAAAATTCCCCGGTCATGTTTTCAAATTGTCCGTCGATCCATAATTAGATTGGATAATGTCGTCGAATTCCACCCATTTCAAGCATCCAACTATAATATGATATATGTATAGTGCCAATAGTGTAATAAGAGAACTCAGAGTTGATGTTGTTAATTTACATATACAAATAATATTGAAGTATTTTTATTTCTTTTCTTTCAATATTAATGTTATTTGAAGTATTTTTATTTCTTTTCTTTCAATATTAATGTAATTTCTGATATATATGTAATAGAATAAATATATAAAGAAATATTAATGTATTTTGTGTTATATATGTAATAAAATAAATATATAAAGAAATATTAATGAAATTTCTGATATATATACAATAGAATAAATATATATAGAAATATTTTTGGAGTAAGGGAAGTAGAACTCAACCAGTTTTAAATTATAGAATATCAGTTTGTTTGTCAAACTAGACATTAATAATAACAACAGTTTCTATACATTGAATTTATAATATATTATTTGGAGAAAGAACATGTATAAAAAATCATTCTTTACTAGTCGATGAGGCTACAAACTTAGCCTCATGGCGAATTAATAATCGGAACATAACCCAAATTAGGTCGTAACTAATAATATACAGTTTCCTATAAAAACAAAATGAAAGAAATAACTGTTTGTCAAATCAATTGGTTCGACCTTGAGGACCTGCGAGTTCTAAAAATTAAAACGATAAGTATTGGTTACCTGTCTACTCAAGTCAATAACCAAATAACTTGGTGAGAGTCGACCTTGGGAAGCTGTGTGAGTTGAACGTTATAACTGAGTGTGTGGTAGGCACCAATTGTATTTGAAAGGAATCTCTATAAAATAGAGCCACATAGTATCTTTTGGTGTGAAGGAAAAAAACATGAGTTAAAAGTAAAATAGAGCCACATAGTGTCTTTTGATGTGAATTAAAAGTCATGGGGAGATTATTATAACGTGTCATAAATATATTATTATAACGTGTCATTAATATATTAATAATAATAATAATAATTTATTTTTAAGGTCACGGCCAAGCCAGCACACCAAATTGGTGTATGAGAACCTCCTTGTTTGTTGGACAAGGGACCCCCCTCCGCCCAGCTATATACATACCCTACCCCCCTCTGGATTTGAACCTGTGACCTCTTAAGAGGAAACACATGTTCTTAACCATAAGGCCCACTCATTATTATATTATGAAAAAAATATTAATATTATTTATTAATATTTGATTACATTTATTATATTAATAAAAAATATTATATTTATTATATGTTTAAAAATGTTAATACATAATGTTAAGAAAAAAAATAAACAATATTATATTTGTATAAGAAAAATATATCATATAACTAGCACAATTGTTAACTAGGGCTGAGAATGTCGAAAGGTATAGGCTGAGAACGTGTGTTCTCAATATAAAATGTCTATGGTAATCCGTAATCCATCTATGGTAATATAAAATGTTTGGTTATACGATTTAATCCTACTTAATCATTTAAACATGGTAATTACATATCCTTACAGTAATTTTTTAATGTGATTAGGTAAATGTTAAAATGTAAACATGTTAACGGATGCCTTGATAAATGCAAGAAAGTTATGAATAATAAATCTATCTGACCCATTGATTTTGGAGGATGACTCTTCAATGCATAGCCATCAGATTAGGGTTTAAGGTTAAATAAGGTTAAAAGATCATTACGTCTTTCTGCTTAATTATATAATTGTTTGAGAACAATTATTGTTTAATAAAAAATAATATTAATTATTTGATTATATTATTTTATATTTTAAACTAAATGTTAATAAAAATATATTAAAAAATATAATATT
>JZKD02S1248136.1:173936-188909 GCA_000966675.3 Picea glauca
AAAATGAATTTATTTGTTTCTATAGTTACCATCTAAAATATTTTTTGGCATTATAAATATATCTAAATCTGAAACATTAACTAATTTTGTCAATGGTGGTGTGAATAGTTAGTGAAAGTGGGGTGCTTCTAATGCTTCCACCAACGTTGTGTTTTTCTAATGACACAATCGTGCATGTGTTCATGTTAGTTGTACACTAATATTTACAATAGGAATTAGGGATGAGTGCAAGTCCTAGGTGTCTTTGGAAAAATAGATACCCCTCACTTATTACATCTTAGACAAAGGATTCCAATTGGAATGTTGTTGATTGCACTCACAACTCTTAGTTGGAATTAGAAAATAAAAATATTAACCAATTTAAAAATTTTCACTTCATTGGTTAAAAAGTATTATGATATCTGAACATGTAAGTTTTCACAGTGAGACATATCGTTGAGAATATTTTTGGATCAGAAATATGTACCTGGTTTTGAAACATCCAATGTTTCAAGAGGACACTTCACCCATGATGATGATGGGTGGAGTGTCCAATTTCCAATCAAAAAATATTCTCAACAAGTATTATGATAATTAAAAATACAAATCAAAGTCAACACTATTATGTATCAAAATTGCAACTTATGCATATAGCAATAAGGGTAATGATAAATATTTTCAATAGCACACTAAAGTTGCATCTTGTTTAACATTTGTGGTGTATACCAACGGCATATGAGGCAACCTTCCTAAGCGTATGATGACATCACCTTAGCAAGTCAACCTGTTCTAGAGCTTACGACCAAGTTTTGTGCACCACATAAACCTTTGCATGCAAGAAGACCACAACATGGTAGACATACCATAGAACTTTTACATTCATTACATGCAAGGAGACCACCACATAAGAACACAACATTATGATATGCATGAATCAACCACAACTCCAAACTCATCCTAGAATATTTATCCTCCCCAATAAAAAAAAAAGGTACTTGTCCTTCTCCTATGTTTGGGAAACAAGAAACATAAAATCTCTAAAAAGGTATTTGTCCTTCTCCTCTTTGGCAAACAAAAAACATAAAATATAAATGTAAAAACTAAAATTGGCATATATCTATAAAAATAAAATAAATAATTGTGTAAATGAAAGGAGTCATCATTGTCATTAATGGTAACTTTTGTCATTATCATTTGGCAATTGAAAATTTGAATGAAGATAACTTTTTTTTTTTGTTTTGTTTTAATTTTTTGTTGTTTAAATTGTCTTTTTAAATGCATAAATGAATTTAGTGGATTGAAAAACCTCCACACATTTAAAAATATTTATCTTTAATTTAAAAATAATTATATTATTTTAATTAAATATATAGATAAAAATAATTTTAATTTTTCATACACTTTAATTTAAAATTTAGAGAGATAAAAAAAACATTATTTCATACCATATAAATATAAATATAGTACTTTTTAAAATTATCTTAACATAAATGATTATTAAAATATACAATGAATTTAAGTTTAACAACATTTATTCTTAATTTTAAGATAATAACTATGAAGATAAAAAGTCAGCATTATTATTAGTGACATTTTATGTAAATAAAAAGTCACCATTTTGATCATCATTATTTTATTTAGTAGCACAGCAGTAAAATAGCTGCTGGTGAAAGCCGAAAGGTTGAGAAGATGAAATGAATCTTTAAAAGAATATATTAAATTTTATTATCTATTAACAAATAAACTGTTGGGCTTCATTTATCTGGTGTTAATATTTTAATTTATGTTAATCACTTACGTGCCAATCAATTAGCTATCAAAGTAATTTTTAAATATGATTAGGTAAATGTAAAAAAGTAAACACATAAACTGATGTCTTTATAATAGCTAGGAAGTTAATGATTGAAATCACAGCCATTTATTTTGTATGACTACTAAGAATATTTCAGCCATATTTAATCCTGTCCATAGAACACTTATTAAGCACTAAACCCCTATTAACTCTGCCCATTGTCAATAGGTTACCCCTATTAAATCTGCCCATTGTCAATAGGTTATACCACCTAGAAATGAATGAATACAACTTCTAGAAATGCTCAAATACCACCTATTGTTCAGTCATATAAATAATATTTCAGGAAAGGAACCTGCTTGAATTTACCAACCTAGACATCATCAAATCTTTAAAATTTGATTTTTATTTTTTAGATAATTATTGTGGATTTGAGTGATTCAATTTTTCATTAAAAATTTTAATCTATTTAAACTATACAATTTCAACAACTGATATCTACAATTTCATCAATTATTTCAATTTCTAATTAAATTTTGTTTAATTTTAAACAAAATTTATTAAAAAAAATAAGAACAAATAAACTTGATATCTAAAATAAGCTGTTCAGAATCTCCTTGACTAATCTCACGTGCTCCAAATGTTTCCCATGGATTACGAAATTTACGTGCAACTGCTTTTTGTAAAAATGTGTTGACTATAGTGTAGTCGATGGCCAATTTGGTTCAAGTTGTGTGTTTGACACCCTTCAAATACACCTGAAAAGACAAAAACAAATCCAATTCACTTTATGGAGATATGCACCTACGCTCTGTTCAAGACAAGTTTCTCTTCAATCGTGCTGTTAAAGCTATTGAACTTTGGAATCCATGTGAATGTGCTTCATTTGGCAGCACAAAGACTGCCCATGTATTAAAAAAATTTCCGCTGCCTGGAATGTCAACTTTTTGGCTAATCAGATGTGTCAAGAATAAGGCCCATTTTCAAACACTGCACAGTGGCTTCTGGAAAATTATTCAAATCCCCCATGACTTCCTGCCTTATAAAATTCAAAATAATGTCCATTTCAACAGCAGGACTGAGCTCTGCTGCAATCAAATAAGATATAAGGTATCCCCGGGCTGATAGCCCACTTAGGATGCTAAAGTAATATGCAATCAATTATTGGTAATGTGTTTTTTCATCCTGATCGATATAAGATATTCATTGGTAGAAAGTGTACAAGCAATAATCAGTGCAGCATTTAATGTTGAGGAGAATAGTATATAATTTTAAATTGTTTTAAATATATAAGTAGTTGATAATATATTTACAGTTTAGGATAATAAAGTAATATGTAAATATAGTAAGTTAATTATTGATAATGTGTTTTTTTTATTTTGTTTGCTGGATGATGAATAGTATGATATTTAAAGGATGGAAGAAGATAATACATTACTAATGATTAGTTTACAGTATGGTACGTATTTTTTTCAGTCTAAAATATCTTTGCTCCAATCTATTTTCTCCAGCCCACCTCTTGTGATCCAGTCATCAACATTCCACAAGCTTGATTGTATTTAATGGACTGTGGAACTGACCTACCTCACTAGTAAATCCCTGTTATTTTTGAAAACTCTGATGGGAGATGATGGGGACATCATCCACAAATCTGAAATCCGAATCCAGTGTTAATTAAGAATGCAGATCAACTAACACAAAATCTGTATCAATTGTTAAGACTTGATATTCAGTGAACTTACACAAAATCTGATGCATGTCCACTGAAAATATAGATTTCCAGAATAAAAATCTGTTCAGATATATTGCCTAAGAACCCAGAGTCTACTTCATCATTTTCCACTACCTGGGATGATAAAAGTTCAAGCCAGCACAACACGCCATTATTAAGGAGATTGAGAAAACATAAATCATTCAGAGATTCTATGGAGAAGTTGGGTTAAGACGCATGTGATACAAAACTGAAACACTCTAAATTATATGCCACCTGAATCAGAAAACAAGCACTTAACAAGATATAAAACCCTAGAATTGGTCATGTGATGTGCTAAAGAACTTGAATAAGCTTCTTGACTAGTTTTTGTCCTGAACCAGGAATATGCAAGGCATTGAGAACGTAGTTGGAATTGACTGCTTCATAGGGTGGTGCTTGGAGACCACCTTCTTTGATGTGTTGAGATAAAAATCCAAGTTGTACTTGGTCGCATCTCGTGGTGAGGATTCAATACTTAGTTACTCTGGCTGGGTGATACATAGGTATCTTGGGAGTACATATGGAAGTTGAGAAAAAATTACCTCTGGGAACCTTGAACTAGGGTAAGTTGGAGCTATGTAATTAACAAGGTTTCAACTTGTTCCACTTTAAGGTCCTTGACAGATTTTCTGTCTGTTGAAAGGTGCTTGGCAGATGTTAAGGTCCTTGACAGATTTCTGTCTTCGGAAAGGTGCTTCGCAGATTTTAAGGTCCTTAACAGATTTTTTTGTCTGCAAAAGGATCTTGGCAGATTTTCTCTGTGGTGGATAATGAGATAATGAAAACCAGTGAAGTGATATCTGACACAAGTAGACAATCATGAGGATTTCCAACAAACTATATGTACCAACTCGAATTAGAAGCCAATTTGCTAAAGAACTTATGTTTAATCATCGTTGTAACTTGGTGTCGTTATAAATTCACACAGAAAAATTAGGTAAAAGAGTGAAGAAATGGGAAATTGTTGATCACTGATCAAGTAGAGGATGTTAATATGAAAAGAGTTTCGAGCGGTGGGAGTGTGAGCACAAATGTTGTTGCAGATGACACTAGAAATTGTACTTTGTTTTAAATCTAAATGGTGTTGGGTGTAAGAGGTTGGAAAAAAAAATGGGAAATGACAGAGGTTGGAAAAAAAAATGGGAAATGATATTATTGAGAAGTACATGCATCACATGAATACATTTAACAGTAAAATAAGGTTTTCATCTACTAAACCATTTGAAACATCCGTTGATACATATGAATTGTTAGATATTTCATTTTGTCTTAGTTTAAATGTTTTATGTTTTGGTTTGTTTTTAGGGATTTTTTGGATATTTGCTAGAAATCATTGTTGTATCTACAGATTTGAGTGGTTAATTCTGTATAATTTGAGTGTTCCATAGATTTTTCAGCAGTCTGATTCCATTTTTATATTTAGAAATGCTATTTAAACAAGAAACAATTATGATTTCCTATAAATTTATTTAGATAGTCAATTTATTTAAATAGTCATGTTTAAATGTGTTTTCCTATAAATTAATTTTCTACCATAAAACCTTATTGAATATGAAAAAACTGAAAAAAATAATAACTAAAAACTAAAAAGGATGATAATTAACTTATATGATTGAAATGGAATATAGGGTTTGTTAGCTATGAAAAATTAAAATCTTTAAAAAGGAGACTAATTAATTTATATGATTGAAATGGAATATAGAATTTGTTAGCTATAAAAAAAACTTAAAAATTTAAAAACAAGACAAATTGAAAAACAAAATTATAATAGCATAAAAAAATATTTAAAAAAAAATAAAATTATAATAATATAAAAAATATTTGACTTATTAATTATTATAATATAATGATTTTAGCATTAAAATTTTATGTTATAAATATATATTTCATGAATCCCTAAACACTATGTTTAAAATGTGCACGTCGTTGATTTAAGCTTAAAAGTTGAAATTGATAGGATGTTCTTGTGTATCATAGTTGTATTACATTGTCTCAAAATGTTGGGTAGTGTTGTATTATGTTTTATTCCTGCAACACTATGTTTAAACTGTGTAGGTCATTGTGTAGGTTATTGATTTAAGCATAAACATTGAAATTGATTATATGTTCTTGTATATCATAGTTGTATTACATTGTGTCAAAATGTTGGATAGTGGTGTTGTATTATGTTTTATTGAAATTAAGATACAAAATCAACTTAAATGTTGGTGGATTTGAAAAACAGGTAATATAAAAAAATAATTTTGTATTTTAGCATTTTTATATTTATAAAATTAGTCTATGAAGATCATTTTTTGGAGGGACAAGGGATCCTCTCCAAGTAGTGATTAGACTACTCAAATCTGTAAAGTGTACAGTTTGAGTGGGCTTATTGGTTAAGAAAATGTGTTTCTTTATTCAAATCCATTATTACTTTCTTTTTATTTGATTTTAAAGTGTTATAAGAAGTAAAAAATTTCTAAATATCAATTTTTCTTTTCTTTAAATTTAAGATTTGAGATTGTTGTAATGGTCTGTATTTGAGATTGGAAATATTAAATAAATCTTACTACAAGTTAAAAGAAATGAAATTCAAAATTACAAAACAAACAAAATATAAAGATTTAAAATTTATATATCTTTTTCTTCTTATTTTTCTATCTGTTACTTCTTTTTTATGCCTCTTATTTTTTCTCCTCCACCTGTACCTGTGTTTCTTCTAGCTCTTCCTCTTCTTCTTATCCTCATTTTCCTCTTTTTATTCTTCTTCATCTTCCTCTTCTAATTTTTCACTCATAAATATTTACTCATTGCCTGAGGGACCTGCTCAAATTTAGCGACCTCAATTTACTCTTTACCTAAGCGACCTGCCCGAATTTAGCGACCTCAAAATCATCAAATTTGATTTAGGGAGAATGGGTAGATGAAACCTCCTTGATTTGTCGGTTCAAACTCAAACTTCCATGGATCATGAAAATTTTAGTGCAACTTCTTTCTGTAATAACGTGTTAAATATTGTATAGGGGAGTCGGGACTGTAAATTTATAGACTATAGTGTATCGAGAAACGCACCCACAGTCTGTCCAAGACGAGACTCTTTTCAATCGTGTCGTCGGGTTAGTCAACACTGGACTGCATGTCAATGTGCTTCATTGGGCAGCACCTGCGTGGAGCCGCCCATGTATTAAATTCTCACTGCCTGCAATGGCATCTTTTTGGCCTATCAGATGCGTCAGAGATAAGGCATCTTTTTGGCCTATCAGATGCGTCAGGGATAAGGCCATTTTCAATTCACTGCACACTGTTTTTTGAAAAATTATTCAAATCCCTATGGCTTCCTGTCCTATAAAATCCAAAATAAGTCCATATCAAATATCAGAAGCAGGCCTGGGATCCAGGTTTCAGGCTTGGAATTTCAAAATAGAACAGCTAGTCAAATTGGATGGTTTTGACAATTCCACCCTCCAATTTTAATCAAGGATGTTGACAGTTTTGAAGAATTCTTAACCATATTTAAGAATCAAATTGCCTCCAGTCAAATTCCATCCCTGCCGAGCTCTACTATCCTCTCTCTGGCTGATAGCCCACCCGCCGCCTAGGATATCCTTGTTGTTCCAGTCTCTTCTCAGCCTACCGATTGTGGTCCAGTCATCAGCATGCCACAGGTTTGAGTATATTTTCGTGGGCTGTTCTCCAGCCTTGCTGTTTTCGAAAATTCAAGCTGTACTTGGTTGCATCTCGTGGTGAGGATTCGATACTCAGTTTCACTGGCTGGGTGATACATAACAATCGTGGGACTTCATATAGAAGTGGGGAAAAAATTGCCCACCTGATAGAAATTTTGTCAGAAACTTTGAAGTGGGGCAGGTTGGAACCCTGTAGTTTACATGGCTTCAATTTGCCCCACTTCAAGGTCCTTTGACAGATTTGCATTCTGTGGAAAGGTCCTTTGGCAGCCTTTACATTCGAGATAATGAAAGCCAGTGCAGTGACGTGATCTCTGATGGAAGTTGACAAATATGCCAACTTGGGTTAGAAAGTCAAATTTCCTAATATGCTGAATTAGAATTGTAATTTTCTGTAATGGCGTATATCTATTGACAATGGTCACAATTAATAATTTTTTAATCTTAAATTCTAATTTCATGGCTAAGCATTGAAGATGCTAGCATATTTTTAGTCGTCCTCCAAAATCAATGAGTCAGATTTATTGTTCATGTTTACTTTTTTACATTTACCTAATCACATTATAAATTTACTATAAAAATACATAATTGTCATGTTCAAATGATTAAGGAGGATTAAAATATATGCAGGCCACGTTTATATCATTAAAAAACACTCTGCACACGTTTCATTTTGGTGGCACTCATTCATTTTTTATATCTGAAAGGTCATTTGATGCCACGACCTACACCGACATTTAAAATTCACCTGTCATTATCCAGAACGCACTCAAATCATACCATACCTTCGGCGCACATGGGGTAATTTCTGTTGTGTTGTTTATGTGCGCTCTGTGTTGAAGTCGACTGTGTTGAAGTCGGCTCAGTCACGACTGTTGTTATGAATGGAACCCTTTTGGTGTTCTCCAGCCGCGAGTCAGTTGTGCTAGTTAGAAATTCGCATAGAAAAGGTAGCTAAAAGCATGGAGAAATGAAAGTTGTTGAAATTTGCACAGAAAGGCTAGGTAAAAGCTTGAAGAAACAGGGAGTTGTTGATCACTTGGAAAATACAATAGCTGGAAGTTAATATGAAAAGAGTGTCGAGCATTGGGAGTTGTTGATCGCAAATGTTGCTAGCTGGTAGATGACACCAGAAATACTATGTTGTTTTAGGTTGAAAAAAATGGAAAGTGACAAATTAGTAAGGTGGTGTTGGTATATAAAGAAAAGTGACGAGCAGTGAAGTTTTTGGTTTTGGTTTTTAATTAAAAGAAGGTTGTAAAACTTATCATAAGGAGTGAGGAGAGTTATTATTTGTTATTATTCTTAATGTTTATTACTTTATTATTATTTTTAAAGGAAAACCACATTTTTGAATAATCCTCATGAAGACATGTTTTTAGTCAATCAAAAGTAGTTTTAAGTCTTACTCTAGTGGGGTCATGTGTTGTCTAGTAACATCTAACCTTAGTCCCATACATGAGACCAAATACTATCCCAGTTGTAATTTAACCTCTTGCCTACTAGGTAAGGAGCAAATTTTTTTTTTCCATAAGAATTGGGAAGATATTATTCCTACTTCAAATATAAATTTGATAGTATTAAAATGTAAATTACCCTCTTGCCTCAACCTTGAAGAAGGTTCCATAATGACTAAAGATAAATAAAAAAGTGGAAGGTTCAAAATCAAAGGATAAATAAAATGTCTAGTATTCAAAAGTTGTGTCAATCCTTATTGGATTCATAATTATTATATTTGTATATTCTCTTCATCCCCTATGATGGGATGTGGCTTCATTTGTAACTATCATCTGCAAGGGATTTGTGTCAGGGATTTGTGTCATCTTCTTTGTCCTCGTTTATCACTTCTAGACCAATAGTATTCTCCATCTCTAGAACTGTAGAGTTCCGAGTTATGTCATTTTGATCTTGTACATTCTATAGATCTGGTGGTTCACATTCTTTTCATATTTTTTGGTATAGGTTTATGTCCTTTGTTCCTTGTTGAAGTGGAGCATGCACGAGGACACAAAAATTGGAGATGTGCTTCTTGTTGACAAAACTGACAGTGAAATGTTGTATTCCCATAATCAAGAGTATGAACCCAACAAAAATTACCTTGTTGTAATATCATGTTATATGGTAGTCCATGACTGATGTCAATCTCAACACATATTCCAACATATATGAAATACCTAGCTTAATTCAATCTAGATATGTTTTGATGTAATTACCCAAAGAATCTCCAATACCGTGAAAACTTTTAAATTCCAAAAGTGAAGGGGCAGATTTAATAAGTGAACCCAAAATGACACATTTGTTATAAACATAGTGGAAAGATCGAAATCTAGAAACCAATGGGTAACTTGACAATAGAGAATCCCTTTGAGCATAAATAAACCTCACAATGTCTTGTCCATGTTGAAAACCATTGAATCTCAAATTACCATTAAAGATTGGTAAAAAGAAAGAAAACATATAACCTACAACTTCGAAACCTCCAATTTGGGCACCTCTCCATATGACTTAACAATATACATAGTAGGTATAGGACGGTTCAAAGATGTTGATTTAGATGATTTATTATGAACCACATCATTACAAGTAAGAGGTTTTGAGAATGACAAACAACTTTTTCTCATCACCCCTCCACACAAATGCAATGCCAAGATAAGTGTAACACACCCAAAATCCCATCTGAACCACATTACTCCTTCGTCCATATTGATTTTTTTAAAATTCTTTTAACCACGCTCATTAATTCTCTGATACCATAATTAATTATTCCTAACACAGATCTGATACTATTATGTGATAAACTCAAACCCTTGTCCAAGCTCTAATACCACAATGTAACAATATGTGTTGCATATGATACAATTATGTAGGCCAATATCATGCGGTGTCATGCATAACCACATAAACATTCTTAAATATAATGTGTATCCTATTCATTAAAACTAGAACAAAAATTAAACACATAAATGCACATTATATACAACAATAAAAGAACATAAAAACATGGAACTTACCTTTTATAAAATCACCAACTACATGTAGACCTCAGATGTTCCACCCAACCATAGACATTGTTGTTCTATTTCTCTCAACAATGGGTCACCCTCGAGCTAGGTCTATGACTCCACCAGGGAAAATGAATTATCACTAGGCCAACTCAGGTCTCACAGTGTGCACAATCAATGGATAGACCAACCTGCACAATCCAAGTGTGTACCCCCTTCTCTTCTTTGCAGTCCCTCAAGTTGTCCCACTTCCCTTCTAATGCTCCAGTACAATCTAGTCAGTAAGTCTCAGAGCTATGTGGCTCCACAAACTCCAACTATTGTAATGGAGTCTCCATGCACCCTCCATGGAAGCATGAAACTAGATATATATGAAATATATATTTAATATTTTATAAATTTATTATTCGTTGTCTTATTCAATGTATACCAACGTGTATTAAATACATGTAAGTGAGTACACTCATGTCTTTTTGTCTAAAAAAACTCGACTTTACATTAAAAGTGTAATTATTACATTAATGATTTAATTAGTAATTAATGACATTGTAATATACATACGATATATTACAAGTCATACCTCCCTGTTCGTTTGATGATGAATAGTATGGTATCCAAATGATGGAAGAAGATAGTACACTACCAATGATTGGTTTAGGTGTATAATTTTGTCTGTCTAAAATATCCTTGCTTGGGTCTATCTTCTCCAACCCACCTCTTGGGGGCTAGTCACCAATATTCCACAGGATTGATTATGGCCTAGTGGAACACTACCTCACTAGCAAATCCTTGTTATTCTTGAAAACTCCGATGGGGGACATCGTCCACAAATTTGAAATCCAAATCCAGTGTTAATTAAGAATGCAGATCAACTAACACAAAATATGTATCCATGGTTAAGACTTGATATTTAGTGAACTTACACAATCTGATGCATGTCCACTGAAAATATAGATTTTCAAAATGGATATCTGTTCAGACCTATTGCCTAAGAAACCAGAGTCTACTTCATCATTTTCCATGACCTGGGAGGATAAAAGTTCAAACCAACACAACACAGCATTATTAAAGAGATTGAGATTCTATGGAGAAGTTGGGTTAATATGCACGTGATACAAAACTGAAACACTCTAAAGTATATGCCACATGAATCAGAAAACTAGAACTTAAAACGATATTAAACCCCAGAATTGGTCATGTGATGTGCTAAAGATCTTCAATAACCTTCTTGACTAATTTTTTTCCTAAACCAGGAATATGCAAGGCATTGAGAAGGTAATTGGAATTGACAGCTTCATAGGGTGGTGCTTGGAAACCACCTTCTTTGATGTGTTGAGATAAAAATCCAAATTGTACTTGGTCACATCTCTTGGTGAGGATTCAATACTTAGTTACTTTGGTTGGGTGATACATAGGTATCTTGGGAGTACATATGGAAGTTGGGAAAAAATTACCTCCCCAACAAAAATTTTGTTGGGAACCTTGAAGTAGGGTAAGTTGGAGCTATGTAATTAACAAGGTTTCAACTTGCTCCACTTTAAGGTCCTTGACAAAATTTACGTCTGTTGAAAGGTGCTTGGAAGATGTTAAGGTCCTTCACAGATTTCTATCTATGGAAAGGTGCTTGGCAGATTTCAAGGTCCTTGACAGATTTTCTGTCTGTGAAAGGATCTTGGAAAATTTTCTCTGTGGTGGATGATGAGATAATGAAAACTAGTGAAGTGATCTCTGCCACAAGTAAATAATCATGAGGATTTCCAACAAACTATATGTACCAACTCGAACTAGAAGGCAATTTGCTAAGAACTTATGAATCTTACTAAAGTTTAAAAAATGAAATTCAAAATTAAGAAACAAAACAAAATTATGGATTTAAGGTTTATATATCTTTTAAGATTTTGGTAGCAAGGACATTGATTTTTAAGTCCATGGTTTCTATGAAGTTGCATTTTTAACCTCGAAAAAAATGGTGTTGTTGTTACCAACGCTTTTTGGTTTGGGGGTTCAATTTTAAGGTTTTTGTTGGAAATAATATGAGGTTGTTAACACCATGGTTGTAAAAGGTGGTAATTTTAACCATGGAAGAAAAGGTCAATACTGGTAGCACCACTTTTTGAAAGACTAGTAAAAATAACCACTAAATTCAACCTCTAAAAAATAAGAACTCTACAAATTTATTTTTAAGATGGTAAGTATGTTCAATTAAAATATCTCTCCATGACCCATTTCAAAGAATTACACACAACCCCATTTGAATCATTCTCATAGGACCAATTCAAATGAAAATCCCATTAGGCTACTTTGATGGAATGTTCATCGAGCCCTTTTAAAATTAGGCTTGTTTGGCCCTTCCAAAAGTTTGTCCCATTAGGGAAATTTCAAAGATCAACTCTCAACCACTTTCAAAAGTTTGATCATTAGGTCCTTTTGAAAGTTGGGCTCATTGGACCATCTTCAAAGACAATGATCAGGCCACTTTCAAATATCGACCATCAAATCGTCTTTGAAGAAGCACATTGAACTTTCAAAGAAAAAGGTTGTTAGTCAAAATAAAAAAGAACCTTAACTTTAAAATATAGGGGTGTCGAATCAATTTGAAAATACACGCCAAATTCAAAACAAAATTCATTAGGCCTCTTTCAAAGTAACAACTTGATACAAAATAAAAAGGCCATTGGACCTTTTTCAATGTAATACCCCAAAATGAAAGAAAAGGTCATTAGACTTCTTTCAATGTAATACCTCAAAAACAAAGAAAAAGGTTGTGATGCCTAATCATTAACCCCTTTGAACAAAATTGCCTCAATACCTTAGTAACAATACCTATAGACTTTAAAAATTCTACCCTATTCTTGGTATGATGCTTGGTCTTTGGTCACATCCAATTCAATAGATTGTTTGAACTATATAAACCAACAACCCCAAATGGCTCTAACACTTCTCAAGGAAATGACCCCAAGTTTGAAATACCCAGCATAAATTCGAACCCAAATCACCCAAAATCCATTCAAATTAACAAATACATACAATTAAATGATGTAGTGAAACTAAGCATTCATAAAATCCATTTAAACTTCCAAATTCATTCATAAACAAAATGCAACCTTAGATTGCAAAATTATAAACAAAGATTAAGTGAAAATATAGAACACTTATCTTTGTCACCGATATGATTTAAGAAATGGGTTGTGTACAAGTAATTTTCCAACCAACCATAAGCATCCACTATGTATGGAAACCCCAAACTAGGGTATGAGTCCTCTAAGGTGAAGGAAAGTGGATAAAAACTCACGGGTCACTTTCCCAACCTAATTCTTCTCAAGATCAGTGAAATTGTTGACAACTAAACACTTCATGCAACCATTCAATTGTTAAATAATAATGACATTCTCATCCACTACCCATGCAACACAAGCAAGAAAACTCGCTTCTCTACTCAACAGTCCCTCAAGAGTATTCTCCCCTCCAATTCTCTTAGTGTAAGCAGGAACAACCCATCTTGATATTTTCCTTTTGGAGTAACTTGTCAAATTTATCTTTATCTCTAAGAAACCTAATGAGTAGCAATTTACAAAGGAAAGGGAGGTTCCTAAACAAGATAGTCTTTATTCTCCTCTACAACCATCCATCTCTCTTCTTAAGTCCATGATTTACTTTCCCACAACTTGATTTACTAATTTACAGGTGTATATCCTAGTCTAAGCCTGAGAATGCAATTTCAAACCTTTAGTGGTGTGTGGGAATGATAGAATTAATGGTGAGTGTGAAGGAATCAATTTCAATTTAGAATGAAAGAATGTGCATGGGAATGGAGGAGGCTTGAATTTCCATGAGAATAAGGTATATTACACTTCCCCGCGTGATGCAGGAGCATCGTAAGAAGCCAGCCAAGCGAGCAACGTAAACGCGGGAGACAACTGGATGCACAGATGGAAAATGGAGCACATTTTTATGAAGACGTTTTGAATTTTGAAATCTGAAGCATTAATGTAATGACTAGGAGAAGTGTACTTGCATTTATGTCTTGGAGATATGAACATATCTGGAGGAATTACTCTCATCTGTCGGATGTAATAGGCATTTAAGACTGTTAATATAAAGTAGGTAGATATGAATATTAGATTAGACATTTTTAGAAGCATAGGAGGGAAAACGGATATAGACACCCTCACCCTTGTATCATTGTAATCTTTGGATGATCGTTCAGAATTCAGAGAGTTGTAGAGCTGTAGCAGAGAGTTGTAGAGAAGAATCCATGTATATGAGAACTTGAGTTAATATATGAAGCTTTGACTCAACTTTCATGGTGTTATGATGCTTACTATTTACATTTGTTGAATGGTATGTTTACAGTTGATTTGTTTCTTTGATTATGCATTTGTTTCAATGTTGTGTTATGTGTATGATTTCATGTTGAGTATATGAAGTCTGAGAAAGGAGAAGAATGAGTTTCAATTGTTTCTCTTCTTGAGAATTCCTGCAAGGAGTGCAGTGAATGTCCACAAGGTGTGCGTTGATGAGGGTCTGATTTTTATCTCAGAAAGCTCAAGAGGGATACTGTTGTTCTCATACAAGCTGAAGTGCAGGTAAAGCATAGAGCCATGCAAGGTGTGCACATGTTGGTTGGAGCCTTAGAACTTATCAACTAAGGAGAAGATTGAGAGGGACACTGCAAGATACCAGATATATAAAATATGCAGAATAGAAACGAAATGCTAGAAATGACAGAATAACAGTAAAATATCCAGCATAATCTTCACAATACACAGAAATGATATACGA
>JZKD02S1248148.1:0-12286 GCA_000966675.3 Picea glauca
GCCAATCACAATGTATGAATTATAACGAAATCGAATCGAAATGTGATCGTTTTCTAAATTGAGTATGAGAAACATTTCCTTTCCAGAATAGATACAAACAAATTTGATTGACAGCGAAGCATCCATTTTAACTCAATCAAAAAAATCAAATACACACTAAGATCAATCAAATCGATGAAAATCTAAGAGAGACTAAACTAGGAATGATCGAAAAACAAAATTCCATTTACTCAAAGCAAAGCTATGTATAGAATGCACGCAATTTAACAGAGCCATTCAATGCTGTGAGCAGAGCTGTTTAAAATCGAATTCATATCGTTATATAAACCTAGATTATTTAAAAAAACAAGTGATATCAAAACATACCTGTGTAACGATGAGGCTGCTCAATTACGCCAGCTTAGAATTCACAACAGCCGTGGCTGATTCCACATTTTTAAACAAGACAGAGCCTGTCATCTTTTGTTTCTTATCTGTCGCTTGTAGCTTGGCCTTTTGACTGGTTAGGGTTGCAATCTGGTCTTCCAATGACTGAATCTTTGACTAGAGTATTGGAACATCATTATAGTATTTCTCTAACCATGAATTGCATTGATCACAGGGTGACACTGTGAGTTTAGACAGAGCAGGAGAGGGTTTGGGTAAATGACCGAGGGTTTCACAAGGAAACTTAATGCCTGGGTAGTTAGGGTTGTCTTTTAGGCAGGGGGTAGGTTTGATACAAAATCATACGAGGGTTCGGCACACAAACCTTGCAAATAGGGGTATTCGCTAGCCAAGAAACTCTCCACTTCCGAATCAGAGTCCTCACTCAACACGATAGGGTTAGGCTCGATAGGGGTTTTTGGCTTGTTCCTCTCCATCCGTGAAATCAAACGGGCATTCTTTTTCCCTTTGGCGTTTGTAGTGAGGTTTGCCTTGGGCTTTTTGCTCATAGGCTTAACAGTCTCAACACTCTTAGTCACAGTGTGGGGTAAGTCGATAGAAGGGTCGGCCAAGGGTTTAGGCAATAGGATATGGTAAGGTACCGGGGATACAACCTTGACCTCACTCACCACAGGTTTGTCAACCTGTGTAGGGTTCGGATCCTCGAAACCATTTTGAGCAACGAAATTGCTCCAACTATCCTGGTGCAAACTCAAATGACAGACAACGATAAGCTTAACAAGCCCATAATGAAAAAGGCTACTATCAGCCTAGTTTCTTTTGTACTTCTTCGACATTTTAAATAGGCTATGATGCAAATAATAGGGCATATTGAGCTGATATCCCATAAAAACCATAAGCAAACGCAGGTGGTATAGGAACACAAACCCGTACCGACCTTCGCAGGTCACAAACTGCTTGATTATCATCAATAAATCATGCCAACGTTGTTTGAGCATAGTTACTGGCATACCTCTATCACAAGAGGTAACCTTGCGCGAGAGGAAGAGCAGTGTCCATGGGACCTCCTCAACTTTGCAATTCTTGAACCATCGTTGTCTAGTGGCAGGCAAACCCATAGCAAGAGTGATAAATTGTTCATCAATTTCCAATTGTATATCATCGAACTTGGCTCGAAAGCCATCGAAGGTCATGGCAAACTGTCAAGCCACGCAAAGGTTAAAACCCTCAAAACGTTTCACGAAGGTAATCCATCCACTATCTGCCAAATCTTGGCAAGCATTGTCAAACATCAACAGGGCCTGATTGCCATTGGGTTCAAATCGGACGACTGGTGCCATGAATCGAGTACATGGTAAGGGAAGGGTTCGAATTCATCAACACACATAGTAACAGAAGCTACCTGAACCAACAACAATGAACGAGCAAAAAGGGGTAAGCGTTAATGCAAGCATGCGAAGGTGGTGGAGTTATTCACTGCCATGCATAATACTCATTATCCAAGTACAACCGCCAAATTTCATAGCTGTTCACTCCATAATAATAGTCCAACCATTAACTTATGTGTACAACCAATAAATGCAATGTGCATACCAATGCACGCAAGTTATACCATAATGTTTAACAATCCAACATATAAATCAAAACCCAAAATCATATATGCGCCAATGTATATAGTTCATATAATCAAAAGTTCAACCAAGGTACCAAACAAATTCATAGTAGTTGACAAGCCAAAAGTTATAAAAAGATTAACATAAGGATTATATATATATATAATAAATTTAATCATAACACCTATGCAAAATAAAAGATGAGGCAAGTCATANGCCAATCACAATGTATGAATTATAACGAAATCGAATCGAAATGTGATCGTTTTCTAAATTGAGTATGAGAAACATTTCCTTTCCAGAATAGATACAAACAAATTTGATTGACAGCGAAGCATCCATTTTAACTCAATCAAAAAAATCAAATACACACTAAGATCAATCAAATCGATGAAAATCTAAGAGAGACTAAACTAGGAATGATCGAAAAACAAAATTCCATTTACTCAAAGCAAAGCTATGTATAGAATGCACGCAATTTAACAGAGCCATTCAATGCTGTGAGCAGAGCTGTTTAAAATCGAATTCATATCGTTATATAAACCTAGATTATTTAAAAAAACAAGTGATATCAAAACATACCTGTGTAACGATGAGGCTGCTCAATTACGCCAGCTTAGAATTCACAACAGCCGTGGCTGATTCCACATTTTTAAACAAGACAGAGCCTGTCATCTTTTGTTTCTTATCTGTCGCTTGTAGCTTGGCCTTTTGACTGGTTAGGGTTGCAATCTGGTCTTCCAATGACTGAATCTTTGACTAGAGTATTGGAACATCATTATAGTATTTCTCTAACCATGAATTGCATTGATCACAGGGTGACACTGTGAGTTTAGACAGAGCAGGAGAGGGTTTGGGTAAATGACCGAGGGTTTCACAAGGAAACTTAATGCCTGGGTAGTTAGGGTTGTCTTTTAGGCAGGGGGTAGGTTTGATACAAAATCATACGAGGGTTCGGCACACAAACCTTGCAAATAGGGGTATTCGCTAGCCAAGAAACTCTCCACTTCCGAATCAGAGTCCTCACTCAACACGATAGGGTTAGGCTCGATAGGGGTTTTTGGCTTGTTCCTCTCCATCCGTGAAATCAAACGGGCATTCTTTTTCCCTTTGGCGTTTGTAGTGAGGTTTGCCTTGGGCTTTTTGCTCATAGGCTTAACAGTCTCAACACTCTTAGTCACAGTGTGGGGTAAGTCGATAGAAGGGTCGGCCAAGGGTTTAGGCAATAGGATATGGTAAGGTACCGGGGATACAACCTTGACCTCACTCACCACAGGTTTGTCAACCTGTGTAGGGTTCGGATCCTCGAAACCATTTTGAGCAACGAAATTGCTCCAACTATCCTGGTGCAAACTCAAATGACAGACAACGATAAGCTTAACAAGCCCATAATGAAAAAGCCTACTATCAGCCTAGTTTCTTTTGTACTTCTTCGACATTTTAAACAGGCTACGATGCAAATAATAGGGCATATTGAGCTGATATCCCATAAAAACCATAAGCAAACGCAGGTGGTATAGGAACACAAACCCGTACCGACCTTCGCAGGTCACAAACTACTTGATTATCATCAATAAATCATGCCAACGTTGTTTGAGCATAGTTACTGGCATACCTCTATCACAAGAGGTAACCTTGCGCGAGAGGAAGAGCAGTGTCCATGGGACCTCCTCGACTTTGCAATTCTTGAACCATCATTGTCCAGTGGCAGGCAAACCCGTAGCAAGAGTGATAAATTGTTCATCAATTTCCAATTGTATATCGTCGAACTTGGCTCGACAGCCATCGAAGGTCATGGCAAACTGTCAAGCCACGCAAAGGTTAAAACCCTCAAAACGTTTCATGAAGGTAATCCATCCACTGTCTGCCAAATCTTGGCGAGCATTGTCAAACATCAACAGGGCCTGATTGCCATTAGGTTCAACTCGGACGACTGGTGCCATGAATCGAGCACATGGTAAGGGAAGGGTTCGAATTCATCAACACACATAGTAACAGAAGCTACCTGAACCAACAACAATGAACGAGCGAAAAGGGGTAAGCGTTAATGCAAGCATGCGAAGGTGGTGGAGTTATTCACTGCCATGCATAATACTCATTATCCAAGTACAACCGCCAAATTTCATAGTTGTTCACTCCATAATAATAGTCCAACCATTAACTTATGTGTACAACCAATAAATGCAATGTGCATACCAATGCGCGCAAGTTATACCATAATGTTTAACAATCCAACATATAAATCAAAACCCAAAATCATATATGCGCCAATGTATATAGTTCATATGATCAAAAGTTCAACCAAGGTACCAAACGAATTCATAGTAGTTGACAAGCCAAAAGTTATAAAAAGATTAACATAAGGATTATATATATATATAATAAATTTAATCATAACACCTATGCAAAATAAAAGATGAGGCAAGTCATAAAAAGTATAAACCCAAATGCTCAATGCCTTACAAAATCAACAAAATCAAGTTTTGCAATCAATATAAGAATGTCCAATGAGCATAGTTCGAAAATCCTTTCAGCCACATAACGATAAACAAAAGGTAAGTGCCATAGAAAATATCGATAAAAAGATCATGACAGTTCAGATAGTGATTGAAATGTGACCTCGAAAGGAGAAGTTTTCATGCTTACAGTCGTGAAAACTTAATGAAGACAAATTTGCAAGTGTCGCAAGAAATGAAAGTGTCGTCTATTTGAAAAATGTGACAAAAACCTTGATGTTTGCAAGACTTAGGTGTAAGCAGCTTATAGGCGATAGGAAAAAGTGAGTTGGCTGCCAACAAACTTCTAGCTCTAGACTCATCTATATAATGCCCCCCGAAATCAACAGAATCGAAGACCGCATATGCACAAGTCGGGTGCAGATCAGTGACAAGAAGTAGGTGTTTCCCTCCCTTCAACATGCATCATGCAAGGAGGCCATGATAGAGATATTCAACATTCAATGATAGATTTCATCTGGATGCACTGAGCAACAGATGTTTCCATCCATTGTGTTGGAAGCACAAGAGCAGTACCAACAACACAAATTTGCGCTCACATATGTGCATGCAAGGGAATCCCTAGTGATACATATCAACACATAGATCAAGCCTACAACTGGTTCAACCACACTCGCAAAGGTCAGCAAATTTTGCTGCAACATGGAGGAACTAATTAAGATTTTTTATCAGATCAACTCTAAGTTCCAAAAATTCATCACCAATATAATGAAGAAGGTGTCATCCATCAACTCCATTGCATTACAATGAAATCCATTAGCTTGAGGATGAGCCAACTATTAGTGTTGGGGGATTGTTGGCACTAAAGTCTTGGTAAGACCACACATGCACTACAATTTTTGTACTGCATAGCGCCAATGCTCAGCACACACCAATTATTTTCTATTGCACTTGTGCCAATCATTTTATAACGTGCGTCAACTCTGCTGCCACACAAAGACTTGTAAGAAGTCCCATGCATGCCCATTCATGTTAATTATAATTATTAATAACCATTTTTGTAACTGACCGACTGGTCATGCTTGAGGTTGTTAGTGAGCTAGTAGATTCGTTATGATTTCCATGGCTATGTAGAGATAAAAAAGATGCACACGAACTAGGAATGGTTGAGAATTTGGCTATTGATTATAGAATATTGTTCATTCTAATTATTTGGTTTTGTAATATGAGAGAGAAAGTGGTTCAAGATATGAATCTTAGGTCTATGGTTTGATCTTAATGATTCTTTGAGTAGGCTACAGCCTTTCATGTATCTGAATGTCTATCTTTGATTAATAAATGGAAGCATGAGACCCATTTGATACTCCTATTATGAGTTTTATTATGAATGAATTCTTATTATATATGTTATCCTACATGTTAGCACCTGAATTCACCCTCCGATTGCAGAGAGGGTAAGCCCAATACCCATCATATTTTTATGTCACTGGTTGGTTTTTAAAGAGGCCAAATGGGCGCAAACTCGAGATGATATCATTTTAACTCAGAAAACTGGACTAGCATGCATAAGCAATTGAGGTCTGGAAACAATTTTAGTCAGTAATTTAGAGTAAGGGTGAGTAGAGGGAAGACTTTGGTGAGGAGAGTGTAGAGGTATGCCGCAGACATCAGGTCTTCCAGCAACCCAAAGAGGAAAAACTTAAACAAAATATCTTCTTGAATTCAAATCTCAAAGAAACTGAAAGGAATTGTTACAGCACTATAATCAAACATTCATCATAATATAGTCACAATAATTCATGTGAATCAGTCAATCATGAACTCTTTCAGTGTCAGAGGAAAACAAGAGGGAGCAATAAAGTTGATTGTCATTAAACAAGAAATATCATATTACAATGCATAATCATAGAACTAGAGGCTTCATTAAAACTTTACAATACGGGAGATTTTCTCTACCATCGACCATAACAAAATATCAAAAATGAGTATTTATACTCAGAGCCACTGCCACCACCGGTAGTGTGACCTATTTATTACATTCAAAACTTTGCGTCTTCATCTTCTTCTGTCAGTCTGCACTTGCATTATTCTATCATACATGATCTCGGATCAGCATGGGTCTGCAGGGAAATCTTCTCCCAGGGGTACCATGGGATAATATTTTAGTCCCCACGGTTAGGCCTTCCATGCTTTCCATTTATAGGGTGATTCTAGGTTTCAACCACCAACCTACCTTCCATTAAATACTTTCGTCAGGATTGGGAAAAACCTGACACCCATAATTTTCCCAGACGAGCTCACGGCTCCTTCGAGTCAATTCTGGCACCTCGAGGCCACGCAGATATTTCTCTGTGAACAACTCAGGTGCTTCAGCCTTTATGCATCTCTTCTCCATTACTCCACATAAGCTTGGGCCATGACCTGGGGCTCCCAGGTGAAATTTCAGGATTTCGCATTTCGGGAGTTTTCACTCCATTCAATCTCAAAAATATCAATGCTCGATCCTATGAAATGGCCTATCCAGATCGACGATCAGAATCGATTTAAATCTAAATTCCATGATCATTTTCTTGAACAACCTTAGGTGTATGTCGCTCAATAAGAGCTTACCCTTCTCTATGGCCCCACTCTACATACAACCCCGGATTGTGACCATGGGCCCAACTCTCAAGTGCGTCGTGATTTCATGTTTTGTGAACTCACGTTGTGATCCATACTCAAACCTCTAAGTCGTGAAATCATGATCTCCTGGATCAGGTGCCACACATCCCCTTTGATCAGATGACCCATATGAATATCGACACTTCGGGACCTTGGGCCATCGGAATTTTGGGACCTCGGCTATCAGCATTTATCACTTGAACTTTTCCTAAACAAATTTCTCCATGTTGATCCTGTGCCACATGTCCTCTTGAAATGGACGGCCCAGATCATTTCATGAATTCACGTTTCATGAGTCCTCATGACTCTTCTCTTTGACTTCTCCATTTAGTGAGTCAGGGAAATGTCAATCCTATGCCACGCGTCCTTCTGAAATGGATGGCTAAGATTGACCTCGTGATTTCGGACCTCTGTCTAACATTAAACATTGTGTAAAATTATGGTCCTGATAGCCTCATGGTAGTTGATCCGATCTACCTGATGGATCTTTGTCGTTGAAAGTTGATCTAGCTTGCTCGCTTGATTTGAGTCCATATCTGACTGCTTTAAGTGTTACGCTTTGACGCTTCTTTCACAGGCCGCGAACTTGGGAAACCTGCTTCCCTTGATAGCTATATGTGATAACATTTGGCTCCACAGGGGATGGCATTCTCCCTGTGAGTTGCCAATAACAAGTAGTTCCAGTCGCCTTATGCATTAGGCTATGGATTCAACCTCAAAACATCCTGCTGAAAAATATAGGTTGATAAGTAAAAACTAAAATAAATACACATGCTCAAAGGAGCTTATTTATATACAGTCCTAAACTAATTGATTTTTACACAGTGCTAGGTGAAAGAAAATTTCCACCATATCCATTCAAGTAACTTCCTAACTGGAAGCTCCTTCACTATGTCCATGATTGATAATAGATAATGTAATCGTGACAGCATAACGGTTACATTCTTCATCTTTCCTCCTAATGGAAATGGTGGGATAAGACTTGGAGGCTTCAAATCATGGAGGAAAAGAAACTCCATGTATTACCCTACAGGCTTATAGAATGAGTGAGAAAATTTATTGGGTTGGTGGCAGAAAACATGCTCTGTCCCACAAGTGTTCACACACGGATGAATGTCTCTGGAAAGCACAGGTGAGTGAACAACTGATGCAAGCTGATTGATCTCAGGTGATGGTTTCTCACTCATAGGCTTAGGGAAGAATATAAACTACTCATTTGGCTCTCCCTCTTATTTTTCATGGCTCTCCCAAGGGTTAGAGTCATAATCATCATAAACATGACCCATGGGAAAGATTTTCTCTTGGTATTTTGTGGGCCCAGGATGACTGATTTCCACACAATGTTTTCCTTCAATGTATAAAGGAAAAGGTTATGTTGCATGCTCTTGGAAATCCTTCATATCCAACTCAGAATCTGATTCAAAGATGTCATACATGAGCTGGATGGTACCAGGTGATATCTTCTCATTTGGATCCTCCTTTTCTCCTTCGTGGCTTTCCCAAGGATCAGATCCACAATCATAATAAACAGGAACCATGGGAGAGCTCTTCTCTTCATCATCTTCGGTGGGATATCCATCACAAGTTGTTTGTTCTCGGCTAGTATCTGAAATCACTTCTTCGTCATAAGTAGGGATGCCAAGAACATTTGTTTTGAGGACTGGGATATCCTCTGCATCTCCTTTATAAGAGCAACAAACAAACTCTGCCTTCGACTCTGAAAAACTAGGAAAAAATGTAGAGGAGTATTCCATAGCTTTTGTTTCTATATTTTCATCTATCTCAGCTTCATAGTCAAGAGAAAAATCTTCTGCAGAATACACTTGCTCTTCGACATTGGGATATTCATAAGAGACATGTTTATCTTCATGAACAGTTAAAACAACAAAGATGTCTGATATGATGCCAAACATTTCTATATGATTTCTATCATAATGAATATCATTCAACACCTCATGCTCTTCATGGAAAATGTTTTCTTCCACAATACCAGCTTCATCATAAATATGGTATTTGTGATAAGAATAATCTTTATAAAGAAAAGAAAACTCATCACAACATTCTTCATAAAGATACTCAGCTGAAAAATAATCTAAAGCTGTGTGAAAACCTGTCAAAGAGTTGACGCTTGCAATAGGAAGAGATCGACACCAATCATGAGAAATACCCTGTAATGAATACTTGAAAAGATTAATTTGGACATATTCATGCACGATATGAATTCGACGGATAAAAACATGAAAGTTCAGCAAATGTTCAGCTATTAATTCCCACTCTTCTCCTTAAAATTTAGGAAGGCTAATTTCCCATTCATCTCAAATAGGTAGTGGGTTAGGGAAACCAACTATTTTTGAAAAATCACAAAAATCAAACCTCTGAGATAAGATCTTTTCCATTTCAAACCAGTGGATTCTCCATCGGGTTCTTTAATCATGGATTTTTTAGGTGCATAGTTGTAATCTTCAATGTACTAAGCTCTGATGCACCTTCATAATTAGTAATCTTTGTCGTTCAATCCCAGGGAAAATATTCAATTTGTCCCTAGCAATGGCGCCATAAATGTTAGCACCAGAAGTCACCCTCTCATTACAGAGAGGGTAAGCCCAGTACCCATCATATTTTTATGTCATGGGTTGGTTTTTAAAGAGGCCAAATGGGTGCAGACTCGAGATGATATCATTTTAACTCAAAAAACTGGACTAGCATGCATAAGCAATTGAGGTTTGGAATCAACTTCAATCAGTAATTTGGAGTAAGGCTGAGTAGAGGGAAGACTTTGGTGAGGAGAGTGTAAAGGTATGTCACAGAAATCAGTTCTTCCAGCAGCCCAAAGAGGAAAAACTTAAACACAAGATCTTCTTGAATTCAAATCTCAAAGAAACTGAAAGGAATTGTTACATAACTATAATCGAACATTCATCATAATACAGTCACAATAATTCATGTGCATCATTCAATCATGAACTCTTTCAGTGTTAAAGGAAAAAAAGAGAGAGAAAGAAAGTTGATTGTCATTAAACAAGAAATCTCATATTACAACGCATAACCAGAGAACCAGAGGCTTCATTAAAACTTTACAATACAGGAAATTTGCTCTACCATTGACCATAACAAAATATCAAAACCAAGTATTTATACACAGATTCATTGCCACCACCAGGAGCGTGACCTAGATATTACATTCAAAACTTTGTGTCTGCATCTTCCTCTGTTAGTCTGCACTTGCATTCTTATGTCAGACACAATCTTAGATTAGCATGGGCCTGCAGGGAAATATGCTCGCAGGGGTACCAAGGGCTAACGGTTCATTCCCCACAGTCGGGCCTTCCATGCTTTCCATTTATAGGGTGAGCCAAGGTTTCAACCACCAACCTACCTTCCATTAACTACTTTCGTCGGGATCGAGAAAAACCTAACACCCATAATTTTCCTAGACGAGCTCACAGCTCCTTCGAGTCAATTATGGCACCTCGAGGCCATGCAGCTCTTTCTTTGTGACCAAATCAGGTGCTTCATCCTTTGCACAACTACTCTCCATTGCTCCACATGACCTCGAACCATGACCTGGGGCTCCCAGGTGAAATTTCAGGATTTCGCATTTTGGGAGTTTTCACTCCATTCAAACTCAAAAATATCGATCCTCGATCCTATGAAATGGCCTATCCATATCAATGATCAGACGCACTTTAAATATGATGAACATTATCATTTTCTTGAAAAACCTCAGTTTACTTCCGCTCAATAAGCACTTACCCTTCCCTATGGCCCCACTCTACATACGACCCAGGGCTGTGACCATGGGCCCAACTCTCAAGCACGTCATGATTTCAAGTTTCGTGAACTCACATTGTGCTCCATACTCAAACCTCTGAGTCATGAAATCATGATCTCTTGGACCAGGTGCCTCATGGCCCCTTTGATCGGATGACCCAAATGAATATTGGCACTTTGGGACCTCAAGCCATCGGAATTTCAGGACCTCAGCTATCAGCATTTCTCACTTGAGCTTTTCCTAAACTACTTTCTCCATGTTGATCCTGTGCCAAGTGTCCTTCTGAAATGGACGGCCCAGATCATTTCGTGACTTTGCATTTCATGAGTCCTCATGACTCTTCCCTTTGACTGCTCCATTCAGTGAGTGAGTGAAATGTCGATACTGCGCCATGCATCCTTCTGAAATGGATGTCTAAGATTGACCTCATGATTTTGGACCTCTGTCTAACGTTAAAATTCATGTAGCCTTATGGTCCCGATATCCTGATGGCCATTGATCTAATCTGCCTTATGGATATATGTTGTTGAAAGTTGATCTCTAGCTTGCTCGCTTGATTTGAGTCCATATCAGACTACTCTAAGTGTTTTTCTTTGACGCTTCTTACGCAGGCCACGAACTTGGGCAACCTGTTACCCTTGACAACTATATGTGATAACACTGCACATTATTTATATGAATATTGATATGAATGAATAGTATCTATTGTGAGGCTCTTAGCTAAATGTTTCATATATGTAGTGTTCCTTCATGCAATGCACAAACATTCGATCTCTATGATTCTCATGGTGTCTCGGGTGAGACCTTATTCAATCCTTGAATATTGAATATGTCGATGCTAATGAGGTATTTGTTGGTAAATCCTTTCACACGTTGGGTTTGAAACCTTGAGCCAACATGTATGTTTGTGTGTGTGTGTGTGTGTAGCCTATAATTTTTTATCTACCTAATAGGTTATGACTTATAATTGGTTGAGCTCAAATAGTCATGGTTGATAATCAGTTATCTAGTTCATATATGTATGTATGTAATTTTCAAGGAAAAAAATTGTATTTTATTATTATTATTATTATTATAGAGAGAGAGAGAGAGAGAGAAAGAGGATAATCCATCTTTGTCTTCCAACAATAATGGCACACATAGCTCCATTCACAAAGAGGAGGCAGACACAGAAATAGGGTACCAAGTCCCTATGAAGATTGAGGAAGAAGATAATCAGGAAGTTGCAGAGGAGCAAGAATACCATAACAATGTCAAATAAAATCTAGTGTGCATGTTTTTTTGTGTTATTATCATATTAGGACAGTTTATTAGGTAGGCTACTTGTAAAAACACTTGGAATGTTAGGCTAGTAATTACTTTTTTGTATGTAATTAGTGATATAGAAATATGTAGTG
>JZKD02S1248192.1:0-12286 GCA_000966675.3 Picea glauca
AAAGACTCGAGCAAAATCTCATTTTAGTGGTATGGGAACAAATGTATAAATTGTCAAATAGAAGCTAAGTTTGAGGCTATGCAAAGGCTCAAACTACATCCCAGTGATTCAGCGGCCAGCTTTAAATGAGGAAGATTCATATAAATGAAAACAAGTTCAAGATAGTTTTCCCTCCAAGAATTTAAGGGGGCAATACACAGTGGACAATGGGTCAAAAGGGCCTTCTACAAAAGGAAAACATACATTCTCAAAAAGATACAAAATGGAATTACCTATAGAATCCCAAGGTAATCCCCCAAATCACCTATTTTTATGGGCCTTGTCTAGTATGGAAAGACATGAACTCCTACGAATTATTTGGTCCCTCTATAATTCATTTATTCCTTTTTCAAACCTTTGATCGGTTGACTCATCTAATTTTCTCCTTAGTTCATCCAATTGCCTTCTATCTTCTTTTACTAAAACTAGGATTTCTTTGATCAGTTCCTTCTTTTGTGTTGTGCATATTTCCCTATCCTGGATTTCTTTTTTGAGAATGGCTTCTAGACTAAACCGAGAGAATTCTTCTTCTTCAGATAATGAGTCTCTAGCAGGAATTGGGTTCTTATTACCATAACTCCTTCTCTGATGTAAAAACAGTGGTTCTTTTCCAAAGAAATTTCCTATTCTTACATTAGAGGGATGGTAATGTTTTAGATTCAACATGTTGGGATGCATGATGGATAGATATTGAGATTGAAGTTGAGAAAGTTGAGAATGCAGGAGGTGAGCAAGTCTGAAATCACCTAGGGTGAGGTTAGAAAGGCAAGTTTTGAGAGAAGAAATTTGCTCCTGGATCTAGGAAGTTGAAGGATCTATACTAAACATGTGTATGTCATATATGGAAAGAAAATCAATATCTTCTTCAGAGGTACTTGATTCAGAATGGTTAGATAATCTGAGCTTATGGACAACAGGGCTGATGGATGCATTAGAATCGGAAGAATCGATTACAGAAAGATATTCATCATCTGAACAAGGAAAAGAAATAAGATCCCATTTTGCGGGATCATAAGATTGGGTGAAGATTTCCATCAATTTATGTTGGTGTCATGTTTTTCCTCACAGAGAACACCTATTAGTTCAATGGCTAGTCTTGTGGAAAATATAGCAAGAAGTCTTGTGATTTGGGGACTTTCTTTGCACATCCTGCCCAATCAACATCTGTAAAACCTCCAAATGTCACTCCACCACTGCACTCATACAATATCCCATACTCCACTGTCCCTATGAGATAGAAAAGCACATGCTTCACAACAATCCAATGTACTCTTCGAGGATCCACCATGAACTGACTCAAACATTTTACTACAAAGTTGATATCTGGACGAGTATTGACCAAATACATGAGTGATCCAATCAACTGACGATAGAAAATGGATTCTATTGTCTTTGAATCCGATGCATCAATCTTCCTCCAATTTGTAACCAGAGGTGTGGACATGGGCCTACAGTCCATCATCATGAACCTACGCAAAATATCTATTGCATACTTCCCCTCTCCTAGGAAGAAGTGCCCATCTGTCTGCCAAACCTCCAAACATATAAAATAGTACATCAATCCAAGGTATTTCATTTCAAACTTTGCTACAAGGTTGACCTTGCAATATGCTATCCACTGCTCATCTCTAGTGAGAAATAGGTCATCTACATATAGTATCAGTATAAGAGGATTCTCCCTTGCAAGAAGGTATAAGTTTGGATCTGCCTCACTCCATTGGAAGCCCATCTCTCTCAAGTAGTTGTCAATCCTCGAGTACCAAGTTCGAGGTGCCTACTTGAGCCCATACAAGTCTCTCCTCAGTCTTCACACATGTGTCTCTCTACTACCAACTTCAAATCCCTCAGGTTGCTCAACATATACCTCCTCCTCAACAAATCCATTGAGGAAGGCGATCTCTCTGGTGGTTTTCTTCATCTGAAGTCCCTCTCTGGAAGCCCTTCCAACCTAGAATCATTGATTGTGTACTTGTAACACTTAGGTTGTGGCATAGTAATATTTTCTTGGGGGACTGCATCATGTTTCTCCTCCTCATCATCAACTCGATCATGGTGATCCTATTCAACGATCTCCCTGTGAACACCTATATCATGTGTCTTCTCCTGTGATCATGTCTTCTGACTCTGTGCCTCTTTCTCCTAGACTCATGTGCTCTGTCCTTGTTGGTTCTCTACACTTTCTGGCAAATCCTTCGATATCCTCAATGTATGTTCCTCCTCAAACTGCACATCTCTACACACATTAGCCTTCCTGTGTGTAGGCACATAGATCCTGTAGGCTTTGCAAGCCTCACTATAACCAACAATTAACCTCTTCATCGTTGTAGGTTCTAGCTTTTTCCTCTTCTCTAAAGGGACATGATAGTAACATACATTGCCCCAAATGCGAATATGACTCACATCTGGCCTAGTACCTAAAAATGTATCCTCGTGTGTCCACTTCCCCAAAATTGTGTGGGGACTCCTGTTCATGAATCATCCCCTGATCATGAATCATAGCTCATGCTGCTCCAACCAAAGTCCTATTCTTTCTCTTAGCCACTCCATTTTTTTTAGGATTGTAAGGAACAATAAGTTCCTTCTTAATCCCTGTTGTTGTGCAATAATCCTCAAACTCCTTGGAGGTGTACTCTCCTCCATTATCCAATCTTAAGACCTAAATCTTCCTCCCATTCTAGTTTTCTACCAGATCTCTAAACTTCTGAAACCTCCCAAAGACCTCATCCTTGGTCTTTAGAAAGTAAGTCCAAGTCTTCCTGTAGTAGTCATCAATAAACAAGACAAAGTATCTAGAGCCACTCACTAACTCCACACTCATCGGCCCACATACATCAAAGTGTATCAGATCTAGTACTCCCTTGGACTTGTGCTCGATAGATGGAAAGGGTTTTTGGGCATACTTGACCAACGCACAACCCTTGCAAGGGTCATGTCTCTCAGTTGTAATCTTAGGCAATCTAGTGAATACCTCCCTCAAATGCCCCAAAGCACCAAAATGAATGTGTGTCATCCTCGTGTGCCACAGCTCACCTATATCGGTGGTGAAACTCGCTAATTCTCTCCCTGGATGAACTTGTAACTTGTAGACCTTCTCTTCTCGAATCGCAATCATCATGTCCATCTTCTCACCTAACTCACCANAAAGACTCGAGCAAAATCTCATTTTAGTGGTATGGGAACAAATGTATAAATTGTCAAATAGAAGCTAAGTTTGAGGCTATGCAAAGGCTCAAACTACATCCCAGTGATTCAGCGGCCAGCTTTAAATGAGGAAGATTCATATAAATGAAAACAAGTTCAAGATAGTTTTCCCTCCAAGAATTTAAGGGGGCAATACACAGTGGACAATGGGTCAAAAGGGCCTTCTACAAAAGGAAAACATACATTCTCAAAAAGATACAAAATGGAATTACCTATAGAATCCCAAGGTAATCCCCCAAATCACCTATTTTTATGGGCCTTGTCTAGTATGGAAAGACATGAACTCCTACGAATTATTTGGTCCCTCTATAATTCATTTATTCCTTTTTCAAACCTTTGATCGGTTGACTCATCTAATTTTCTCCTTAGTTCATCCAATTGCCTTCTATCTTCTTTTACTAAAACTAGGATTTCTTTGATCAGTTCCTTCTTTTGTGTTGTGCATATTTCCCTATCCTGGATTTCTTTTTTGAGAATGGCTTCTAGACTAAACCGAGAGAATTCTTCTTCTTCAGATAATGAGTCTCTAGCAGGAATTGGGTTCTTATTACCATAACTCCTTCTCTGATGTAAAAACAGTGGTTCTTTTCCAAAGAAATTTCCTATTCTTACATTAGAGGGATGGTAATGTTTTAGATTCAACATGTTGGGATGCATGATGGATAGATATTGAGATTGAAGTTGAGAAAGTTGAGAATGCAGGAGGTGAGCAAGTCTGAAATCACCTAGGGTGAGGTTAGAAAGGCAAGTTTTGAGAGAAGAAATTTGCTCCTGGATCTAGGAAGTTGAAGGATCTATACTAAACATGTGTATGTCATATATGGAAAGAAAATCAATATCTTCTTCAGAGGTACTTGATTCAGAATGGTTAGATAATCTGAGCTTATGGACAACAGGGCTGATGGATGCATTAGAATCGGAAGAATCGATTACAGAAAGATATTCATCATCTGAACAAGGAAAAGAAATAAGATCCCATTTTGCGGGATCATAAGATTGGGTGAAGATTTCCATCAATTTATGTTGGTGTCATGTTTTTCCTCACAGAGAACACCTATTAGTTCAATGGCTAGTCTTGTGGAAAATATAGCAAGAAGTCTTGTGATTTGGGGACTTTCTTTGCACATCCTGCCCAATCAACATCTGTAAAACCTCCAAATGTCACTCCACCACTGCACTCATACAATATCCCATACTCCACTGTCCCTATGAGATAGAAAAGCACATGCTTCACAACAATCCAATGTACTCTTCGAGGATCCACCATGAACTGACTCAAACATTTTACTACAAAGTTGATATCTGGACGAGTATTGACCAAATACATGAGTGATCCAATCAACTGACGATAGAAAATGGATTCTATTGTCTTTGAATCCGATGCATCAATCTTCCTCCAATTTGTAACCAGAGGTGTGGACATGGGCCTACAGTCCATCATCATGAACCTACGCAAAATATCTATTGCATACTTCCCCTCTCCTAGGAAGAAGTGCCCATCTGTCTGCCAAACCTCCAAACATATAAAATAGTACATCAATCCAAGGTATTTCATTTCAAACTTTGCTACAAGGTTGACCTTGCAATATGCTATCCACTGCTCATCTCTAGTGAGAAATAGGTCATCTACATATAGTATCAGTATAAGAGGATTCTCCCTTGCAAGAAGGTATAAGTTTGGATCTGCCTCACTCCATTGGAAGCCCATCTCTCTCAAGTAGTTGTCAATCCTCGAGTACCAAGTTCGAGGTGCCTACTTGAGCCCATACAAGTCTCTCCTCAGTCTTCACACATGTGTCTCTCTACTACCAACTTCAAATCCCTCAGGTTGCTCAACATATACCTCCTCCTCAACAAATCCATTGAGGAAGGCGATCTCTCTGGTGGTTTTCTTCATCTGAAGTCCCTCTCTGGAAGCCCTTCCAACCTAGAATCATTGATTGTGTACTTGTAACACTTAGGTTGTGGCATAGTAATATTTTCTTGGGGGACTGCATCATGTTTCTCCTCCTCATCATCAACTCGATCATGGTGATCCTATTCAACGGTCTCCCTGTGAACACCTATATCATGTGTCTACTCCTGTGATCATGTCTTCTGACTCTGTGCCTCTTTCTCCTAGACTCATGTGCTCTGTCCCTGTTGGTTCTCTACACTTTCTGGCAAATCCTTCGATATCCTCAATGTATGTTCCTCCTCAAACTGCACATCTCTACACACATTAACCTTCCTGTGTGCAGGCACATAGATCCTGTAGGCTTTGCAAGCCTCACTATAACCAACAATTAACCTCTTCATCGTTGTAGGGTCTAGCTTTTTCCTCTTCTCTAAAGGGACATGACAGTAACATACATTGCCCCAAATGCGAATATGACTCACATCTGGCCTAGTACCTAAAAATGTATCCTCATGTGTCCACTTCCCCAAAATTGTGTGGGGACTCCTATTCTGCAAATATGTTGCAGCATTGCTCGCCTCTGCCCATAAGAACGATGGCATCCCCTGATCATGAATCATAGCTCATGTTGCTCCAACCAAAGTCCTATTCTTTCTCTTAGCCACTCCATTTTTTTGAGGATTGTAAGGAACAATAAGTTCCTTCTTAATCCCTGTTGTTACGCAATAATCCTCAAACTCCTTGGAGGTGTACTCTCCTCCATTATCCAATCTTAAGACCTAAATCTTCCTCCCATTCTAGTTTTCTACCAGAGCTCTAAACTCCTGAAACCTCCCAAATACCTCATCCTTGGTCTTTAGAAAGTAAGTCCAAGTCTTCCTGTAGTAGTCATCAATAAAAAAGACAAAGTATCTAGAGCCACTCACTAACTCCACACTCATCAGCCCACATACATCAAAGTGTATCAGATCCAGTACTCCCTTGGACTTGTGCTCGATAGATGGAAAGGGTTTTTGGGCATACTTGACCAACGCACAACCCTTGCAAGGGTCATGTCTCTTAGTTGTAATCTTAGGCAATCTAGTGAATACCTCCCTCAAATGCCCCAAAGCACCAAAATGAATCTGTGTCATCCTCATGTGCCACAACTCACCTATATCGGTGGTGAAACTCGCTAATTCTCTCCCTGGATGAACTTGTAACTTGTAGACCTTCTCTTCTCGAATCGCAATCATCATGTCCATCTTCTCACCTAACTCACCAGGTTTGATGAACACCTTTCCTTTATGAAAAGTGACCTCATATCTCTTATCCTCAAGAGTAGAGACTGAGATGAGGTTCTTGGTCAACCCTGGAACATATAACACATCACTGAAACGGAGTGGTTTCTCAGACTCCCTCTAAAATGATATTGTACCAACTCTTTGTGCCTTATAGCGCCTATCATCCCCTAGCTCAATGACTAGATTTACGCCTCCCTCTTGTAGCCTAGTAAACCACTCTTTGTGCCCTGTCATATGACAAGATGCCCCAAAGCACCAAAATGAATGTGTGTCATCCTCTTGTGCCACAAGTCACCTATATCTATGGTGAAACTCACTAATTCTCTCCCCAGTTGAACCTGTAACCTGTAGACATTCTCCTCTCAAACCCCAATCATCATGTCCATCTTCTCACCTGACCCACCAGGTATGATGAACACCTTTCCTTTATGGAAAGTGACCTCATATCCCTTATCCTCAAGAGTAGAGACTGAGATGAGGTTCTTGGTCAAGCCTGGAACATATAACACATCAATGAAACAGAGTGGTTTTCTAGACTCCCTCTGGAATGAGATTATTCCAACTCCTTGTGCCTTATAGCACATGTCATCCCCTAGCTCAATGATTAGATTTACACCTCCTTCTTGTATCCTAGTAAACCACTCTTTGTGCCCTGCAATATGACAAGATCTTGTCATATGAAAAGATCTTGTCATATGACAAGATCTTGTCATATGAAAAGATCTTGTCATATGACAAGATCTTGTCATATGACAAGATGCCCCAAAGCACCAAAATGAATGTGTGTCATCCTCATATGCCACAACTAACCTATATCTATGGCGAAACTCGCTAATTCTCTCCCTGGTTGAACCTGTAACATGTAGACCTTCTCCTCTCGAACCCCAATCATCATGTCCATCTTCTCACCTGACCCACCAGGTCTGATGAACACCTTTCCTTTACGGAAAATTACCTCATATCCCTTATCTCCGAGAGTAGAGACTAAGATGAGGTTCTTAGCCAACCCCGGAACATATAACACATCACTGAAACAAAATGGTTTCCCAGACTCCCTCTGAAATGAGACTGTGCCAACTCCTTACGCCTTATAGTGCCTATCATCCCCTATCTCAATGACTAGATTTACACCTCCCTTGTGTAACCTAGTAAACAACTCTTTGTTCCATGTCATATGACAAGATGCACTACTATCTACAAACCACATTTCTAAAACAGTTGTACTAGACATACAGAATATGAAGTAGAAATCCTCCTCAAATGACTTGGCAAACTCATCCATTGTTGTTGAAGATGCCATATGTTTCTTCTTCTTCTTTTTGTCTAGACACTGTGATGCAAAGTGACTCATCTTGTGACACTAGAAACACTTGAGTTTTGAGAATTCAATGTTTTTCTTTCCACCTTTTCTCTTCTTCTTTCCCTTTGTTTTTCCAGTAAGGGCCAAACCTTCCTCCTCCTCTATATGAGTTGAAGATGATGGTCTTGCTTAACCAATTCTAATCTCTTCCTGCACAAAATCATCCCAAAGTCACTGCCAATCAGGGAGCTTCTCCCGAGCTACCACACCACAGAAAAAAAATGTCCCATCACTCACTGAAACCATCTAGTGCAATACGCACCAGCTCAGGATCTTCAGTATTTTCCCCGACTGTTGCAAGTTCATCTCTAATTTGAGTTATTATGGTAAGATAAGGAATCATAGCCTCACCTTTGGCCATCTCAATCCCATGCAATTTCTTACGCAAATCCATCACTATGTTTTCATTTTTTTTTGGTAAAGGTCACTTAGCGCTTTCCACATATCTTTTGCCTCATCTTTTCCTGAGAGATGTGGAACCACATGGTCCTTTATACCATCAAGAATCAAGCTCTTTTCCTTAGCCTCACATTTCTTCCAGATGAAAAATTCAACTGCACCTATGGGAGCTGTTGCCTTGTCACTGACATGCTCTGACACATCATTGACTTCCAATATCATTGTTGTCCTTTCTTTCCATGTGGGGTAATTCTGAGCCCCTTGTAACCTGTCTTCTACCCTCAAACTCATGGCCATTTTCTGAAAGTGTTATGTTCAAACCCTCAAGGTTAAAACCCTTACTGAAATATTTCTATTGATGCCTTGATCTGTTCTTGGATCCTCATGATCCACCTAGATATGAATAGATCTATCTATGTGTTTTTGCCTTCACTGTTCCTACTCTGATACCATGTAAAATTCCTTAAAACCTAACACTATTTTCTTCAGAAAAAATAAATTGATTTTTTGTCTCTGTTTAAAAAAATATTTCAGCTAGGTTTAATGCATAGGATCTTTTCCAAATAAAGACATGCAACAAACACATCACATCAACACAATTGTTTTTGGACAATAGTCCCCGAAAAAACCCAATGTGGTAAAACCGGTACAACAGATCTGGAGGATTTTATTAGCAAATAAATATAGAATGCTTCTTATAGAAAATTTTCTCCTACTAAGATAAAGCCCACTAAAATCCTTCAAGACTAGAGTATAGTCTCTCCCTTTACTTTGGAACCAGATTTGTCCCAGCAAAACCCTTCAAGATATGCCCCTGCAAAACTATACGACGCCCTTTTGATTACTGTGTCAGACTGTACAGATCCTCTGCATAGGTGAAGTGACATCCACTCAATCCAAAAGATGAGATAATCTCTTGTTCAAATGTCTTCCTATGTTTTCCTGCAACTATTCTCTTTCTCATATCTCAAATTGAGCCTACATTCCTCTTGGATCGATCTCTCCTCATAGTAGTAGTGCACCATCTTCCTAGTTGACATTCAATTATACGATTGAGAAAGCGAAAACCCTAACTCATCAATGATATCTATTCTTGGCCTCTCAAAGAAATGGATGGTCCAGATTAAAAGATCCATCACTTAAATTTTTCACTTTTTAACTTTAGAAAAAGAACTCAATAAGTCAATATTAAATTAAAACATCTAANCCTTTCCTTTATGAAAAGTGACCTCATATCTCTTATCCTCAAGAGTAGAGATTGAGATGAGGTTCTTGGTCAACCCTGGAACATATAACACATCATTGAAACGGAGTGGTTTCTCAGACTCCCTCTAAAATGATATTGTACCAACTCTTTGTGCCTTATAGCGCCTATCATCCCCTAGCTCAATGACTAGATTTGCGCCTCCCTCTTGTAGCCTAGTAAACCACTCTTTGTGCCCTGTCATATGAAAAGATGCCCCAAAGCACCAAAATGAATGTGTGTCATCCTCTTGTGCCACACGTTACCTATATCTGTGGTGAAACTCACTAATTATCTCCCCGGTTGAACCTGTAACCTGTAGACATTCTCCTCTCAAACCCCAATCATCATGTCCATCTTCTCACCTGACCCACCAGGTCCGATGAACACCTTTCCTTTATGGAAAGTGACCTCATATCCCTTATCCTCAAGAGTAGAGACTGAGATGAGGTTCTTGGTCAACCCTGGAACATATAACACATCAATGAAACAAAGTGGTTTTCTAGACTCCCTCTGGAATGAGATTATTCCAACTCCTTGCGCCTTATAGCACATGTCATCCCCTAGCTCAATGATTAGATTTACACCTCCTTCTTGTAGCCTAGTAAACCACTCTTTGTGCCCTGCAATATGACAAGATCTTGTCATATGACAAGATGCCCCAAAGCACCAAAATGAATGTGTGTCATCCTCATATTCCACAACTCACCTATATCTGTGGCGAAACTCGCTAATTCTCTCCCTGGTTGAACCTGTAACATGTAGACCTTCTCCTCTCGAACCCCAATCATCATGTCCATCTTCTCACCCGACCCACCAAGTCTGATGAACACCTTTCCTTTACGGAAAATGACCTCATATCCCTTATCTCCAAGAGTAGAGACTAAGATGAGATTCTTAGCCAACCCCGGAACATATAACACATCACTGAAACAAAATGGTTTCCCAGACTCCCTCTGAAATGAGACTGTGCCAACTCCTTACGCCTTATAGTGCCTATCATACCCTATCTCAATGACTAGATTTACACCTCCCTTGTGTAACCTAGTAAACAACTCTTTGTTCCATGTCATATGACAAGATGCACTACTATCTACAAACCACATTTCTAAAACAGTTGTACTAGACATACAGAATATGAAGTAGAAATCCTCCTCAAATGACTTGGCAAACTCATCCATTGTTGTTGAAGATGCCATATGTTTCTTCTTCTTCTTTTTGTCTAGACACTGTGATGCAAAGTGACTCATCTTGTGACACTAGAAACACTTGAGTTTTGAGAATTCAATGTTTTTCTTTCCACCTTTTCTCTTCTTCTTTCCCTTTGTTTTTCCAGTAAGGGCCAAACCTTCCTCCTCCTCTATATGAGTTGAAGATGATGGTCTTGCTTAACCAATTCTAATCTCTTCCTGCACAAAATCATCCCAAAGTCACTGCCAATCAGGGAGCTTCTCCCGAGCTACCACACCACAGAAAAAAAATGTCCCATCACTCACTGAAACCATCTAGTGCAATACGCACCAGCTCAGGATCTTCAGTATTTTCCCCGACTGTTGCAAGTTCATCTCTAATTTGAGTTATTATGGTAAGATAAGGAATCATAGCCTCACCTTTGGCCATCTCAATCCCATGCAATTTCTTACGCAAATCCATCACTATGTTTTCATTTTTTTTTGGTAAAGGTCACTTAGCGCTTTCCACATATCTTTTGCCTCATCTTTTCCTGAGAGATGTGGAACCACATGGTCCTTTATACCATCAAGAATCAAGCTCTTTTCCTTAGCCTCACATTTCTTCCAGATGAAAAATTCAACTGCACCTATGGGAGCTGTTGCCTTGTCACTGACATGCTCTGACACATCATTGACTTCCAATATCATTGTTGTCCTTTCTTTCCATGTGGGGTAATTCTGAGCCCCTTGTAACCTGTCTTCTACCCTCAAACTCATGGCCATTTTCTGAAAGTGTTATGTTCAAACCCTCAAGGTTAAAACCCTTACTGAAATATTTCTATTGATGCCTTGATCTGTTCTTGGATCCTCATGATCCACCTAGATATGAATAGATCTATCTATGTGTTTTTGCCTTCACTGTTCCTACTCTGATACCATGTAAAATTCCTTAAAACCTAACACTATTTTCTTCAGAAAAAATAAATTGATTTTTTGTCTCTGTTTAAAAAAATATTTCAGCTAGGTTTAATGCATAGGATCTTTTCCAAATAAAGACATGCAACAAACACATCACATCAACACAATTGTTTTTGGACAATAGTCCCCGAAAAAACCCAATGTGGTAAAACCGGTACAACAGATCTGGAGGATTTTATTAGCAAATAAATATAGAATGCTTCTTATAGAAAATTTTCTCCTACTAAGATAAAGCCCACTAAAATCCTTCAAGACTAGAGTATAGTCTCTCCCTTTACTTTGGAACCAGATTTGTCCCAGCAAAACCCTTCAAGATATGCCCCTGCAAAACTATACGACGCCCTTTTGATTACTGTGTCAGACTGTACAGATCCTCTGCATAGGTGAAGTGACATCCACTCAATCCAAAAGATGAGATAATCTCTTGTTCAAATGTCTTCCTATGTTTTCCTGCAACTATTCTCTTTCTCATATCTCAAATTGAGCCTACATTCCTCTTGGATCGATCTCTCCTCATAGTAGTAGTGCACCATCTTCCTAGTTGACATTCAATTATACGATTGAGAAAGCGAAAACCCTAACTCATCAATGATATCTATTCTTGGCCTCTCAAAGAAATGGATGGTCCAGATTAAAAGATCCATCACTTAAATTTTTCACTTTTTAACTTTAGAAAAAGAACTCAATAAGTCAATATTAAATTAAAACATCTAA
>JZKD02S1248203.1:0-12286 GCA_000966675.3 Picea glauca
TGGGAAAATGACCTCAACAATTTTTGTCTGGAGACCATTAAAATTCAAGGAAAATTCCTTTGTCAACTGCATGTTATACCCTTGGATTTTCTCACAAAACCTCATGTACCCAACCTGCTCAAAAGACACTCTAAATGTAGGGTTTGAATTCACTAGACTCAGAATTTGTGGCTCATACCTCAACATGTTGGCTCCCCTATACTTATTTTTCTCTTGATATTTCATAGCTTTTTTTTTTTTGCAAGATAAACCTGACACTGATAAGGGAAGAGGGGTCCAAAAAATTAGATAGACAACTTACACAACAAAATGACAGGTCTAGGGTTTTCTCTATTTAACATTAGGAGATTTCACTATATGAGAGGCATGATTTTTGAGAAGGTATTCTAGCATGGAAAAAATGGGCCTTACTATTTTTTACATATAAAAACAAAGGAAAAGAGGATGCGTAGCGAGAGCAACTGTAACATAGTTTGCATAGAGAGAAGATTATGTACAGATCTTACATAGTGAGAGAGCCTGCATAGAATTTGCGTAGTGAGGAGACTGGTTTACATAGAAGAGGTTTATTTGAATCTTTCTCTAGAGGAAATGGATGATCATAGGTCGAGGATGCATGCAAACAAACAAAATGTGGAAAATATACATGCATGAGTTGATAGGAAGAGTTTTGAAAGGAAAAAGTACATGTTTTGGATGATAAGACTTTTCAAACTTTTTCAAGTAACTTGCCCAATGTGTTTGCACAACGCACACATGTTTTTTGCAGTCAAGGTAAAACTAACATGAATCGTGATCATAAAATCCTTGCTGAATTCATCATATGTGATGATGATCATAGATTCTCTTTGAAAATACCTTCCCTCCTAGATTTACAACTCAACTTTGACATATCACTTCCCACCTTATGAACTTATTTCAAATTAAAATGCCAAATAACTTTACAAACCTTCTCATGTGATAGACTCCTATACACCTTTCATAACTCTTTTCTTTCATGATGTGTAAAGACGTGTCATGAAATTCACAAAAAACCATTTAACTTAGAATTATAACTTGACTCTCATTTGACATGCATCTTATATTTTATTTGATCAATGACCCAAGGCATCTCATGAGACAAAACACACACACACACTGTGAATCAATTAGGAATTCCTTGGTTTTCCTAAGACCAAGGCATGACGTTGTAAACTTTGAAAAAATTTCCAAATTTACCTTAAAAATAAAGATGCTAATAGATTCCATGGTCTAAACATTCCCTTATAATACTTCATTCTTCATTGTTCTTCTGAGAAAGTCCCTTCCAATCTATTCTTTTGGGTTTTGTCTCACCAACAGAACCATTTTTTGGATGTTAAGGATGACCCGAGTTCTACTTTAGGTTTCCAAAAAAACCCTGCAAACCATCATCCCTTTTGGAGACTAGAAGGAAAGACCGTGCACAGAGTGCACAATGTAGTCTCACCTGAGATGGCTTATGGGTGACTGTAGGACCCAAATGTCTACAATCGTGGAAGGGAGGCTATTATGGGGATGCTATAAATTATTTCTACCTCAACATACATCAAATATACTATTCTAATGCATTATTATATCTAGATCTACCATTCTGTAATCATTTGCATTCATTTAGATTCATTCTGTAGTAAATATCTTGGATAATCTAGTGCATGTTGCATTTACTTTTAGCATATTACTTCATTCATTATAAAAAATTGAAAGAAATAAGAAAAAAATTCCACAAAAGACACAAAGTTTTACCGTGGTTCACCCCCTTCTAAGGTTATGTCCACAAATATATTTCTTCTTTTCTCTTTTATTATTCTTCATCAAAGTTTGGCATTGCGCACATTACATAAGAGGTGGTGAGGCTGAAAAGATTGCACCAAGCTCCACAGCTTGCGACCTTACCCTTGATTACAATGCATCTCTTTGAAAAATCCTCTAGGGATCATATCTCCTTAGATCATGCTCTAACAACAATAATAAAAACAACATTCATTCACTAACAATTCCCCTCACCTCTATCTCACTACCCTCTATTTATATTACAAAAATGGGTTAATACCCATTCCAACAATGACCAAAACCCTAACCCAATAACCCTAAGTGGATTAGGTTTTTACACCTTCTATATCTCTAAGCGTGACTGGTCCAAAATACAAATGTTTTTTTCGTCGATCCACGTCCTTCTTCCTTCCTTTGACTTTCCTCATTTCCTGCGTTAATTTTCCCTATTTTCCAGCGCTGCTTTTCCCTGTTTTCCAACATGTGCTCCTTTTCTGGTCTAATTTCTAACTGTCTTCATCGATTACCATGATTTTCCCTAAAATGGCCTGCACCAACAACATATATGCCATAGGTTCAACCTCATTCATTCACAAAATTATACCTTCAAGCTACTTTAAAGGTGTCATTACAGATGATAGAGATTACCTTTTCACGGGTGTCCTAGTTAGTACCTCACTGGCTTTTTTGACACCCATGTTGTAGTTTTTTCTGTAGGATCAGAATCCATGTTTAGTCCCTCCGTGTTGTTGGCCCTTGACCAAGTTTTGGGATATTTTTGGTCATGTTGACCTATTTTGGACTTCGAAAGCATGTCGAAGGAGGAGCACAAGACGAAGCGGAGATCACAGAATCTCATCCCCTTTTGGGTTTTTGGGATAATGTAACGGGATTGGGATGTCAGCCTGTGGGTTTTACCCATGCTTAGGCCTATTTTCTAATATATATATATAGAAGGATAGGCAATGTAGAAAAAGACTAGTGTGCTAGGTGCTAAAGGAATGGCTAAGTGCTAGATCTGTGTGAGGCTTTGTGCTTGTAACAGACGGTGGAAGGCTTTGTGTTGTAACAAAAGGAACAAGGATCTAGTGAGTTGCACAAATCTTATATCTTATGTGAAGGAGGGTTTTGAGGCTTTTTTCTTGTAATCGATTGACTGAAGACAATAAAGAAGAAGAGTTGGTAGACGTAGCCCTAGGATGGGGGTGAACCACGTAAATACTGCATTATGATTCTTTGTGCCTTGTCTTGATGTGTTTATATGATATTTGCTAAGTGCTTTAATATGATTAGATAGATCTACTTATGTTTAGTGCTTATGATATGTGAGAATGTTGGATCTGATCTATATGGCTATGCTTAGTGCTTGATCTGCTCGATTGATTTATTTACTTATGCTAAGTGCTTGAATACATGAGATCATTGTGAATGTTGCGAAGCTTTGTTTTACCAGTGAAGTGGTTATTGATTGCATATTGTGGAATTGACGGTGCTAAGTGATTTATTAAGTATTGTAATTACAGATCTATGTCCCAGCTAAGGTTGTAGATACCTGAGTCTTGCAACCACCCCTGCCTCTACCTCAAGTGTCACTTCATCTGCTTTGCAGGTGTTGTCAAAAGGGTCGATAGTTAGGGTTTTGTTTGTGCACTGTTGTAGTGTTGAACCCTGAGTCTACCCCTGTGCCAACAAATGGTTTCGTTGCCAGGATCTGAAACTATGATTGCTGGGAACTACAGTAAAGAAAAGAGAAGTTTTGTGCGTAGATCTCCTACTGAAGTGTGCAATATCAGACATGAAAATGTGATTGCTGGGAACTGAGAAAGAAGAATCTTGGTGCAAAGATTCATCCCAAAGTTGTGAAAGCTCCGTGCATAGATCTGTTTCCCTAGTGCACAGCATTTTTCTTGACCTGTGAAGCTTTGTGCCAAGAAAAGAGATCAGATCTGAAGAAAAGAGGTAATATTTGGAAGCTTTGTGCCATGATAAGGTGGAAGCAAGGCTAAAAGAGGTAAGATCTGTAAGCTCTGTTCTCTGATAAAGGTAAGAATAGTATAAAAATTATAGATCTAAAAGCTTTGTGTTTTGTAAAAGTAAAATAAGTGAAATTTTTTGTTTCTAAAGTATGGATCTAGGTATGTTTAATAGATTCTATCCTAGCTTGAAAACTAGGGCACTAATAGATGAAAGAAGATTAGACTTGAGTAGATATGATAAGAATAATGATAGATATGTTATACCTATGCATAGAAAGAATGTTTGGACTAATGAATGGATGCAGGCTCCTAGAGAGAATTTGTTGCAGGTTAACTCCCATGATCCTAGTGCACAGTACATAAGAGGTTGGGGATCATTTAAGAGGAAGAGAGGATTAACCCTTTGTTACAGTTTCATAATATCGGGTTATCTGGCTAAGGAATGCCTTGGTGGAAGACCTAGTTGCCTCTGTTGTAAGGATATGGACCATGAAGTGCTGAATTGCCCTAGAATGATTGCTAAAGTTGAAAAAATGAATCTGAATCAACAAATCCCTAAGGCAGATCCAGAAGCTATGGCATAACCCCAACAAGAATCAAAGAAAGAATTGCTACAAATAAAGGAAACTCTGAATGACCACCGACATGTCATCTTATCAGAGATCTTCAAAGCGATAGAATGCATCGAAGTAAGAATAGGAGACTTTGACATTGACTGTGTTCTGGATGAAGAAACACAGGTGAATATCATGACAGAGAGAACTTGGGAAGCTATAGGAAGGCCTTCTATGATCCCTTCACTAGAAGGAATAGGGTTATTCAGAGGAAAATAGGTAAACCTATGTGGAAAGCTCAGTCAGATACCTACGAATGCCCATGGAACTTCGACAGACGAAGACTTTGAGATTATTAAATTTCTTGAGGACAACGCCCCATTTACCATGTTACTAGGGAAACCTTGGATTGAAAGAGATCAAGCCATACAAAAAGAAGAAAAAGAAGTTTTGGAGCAGAAGAAACAAGAGTTAAAAGATTGCATGACTAGAAGGATCACACAGTTGATTGAAGAACAGGAGAACACATCGAAGCTATTTCACACTAGAAGCCAAGATGTCGAAGCTGTAAGAGCATTAGAGGACTCACAGAAGACTAAAGTACCTATCTCAGATAAATAAGAGGTGTTACCCTTGAATCTTAGAAAAGAATCTCAACAACGTGAAGCGACTATGTCCAAAGAAGATAAGAATTAGAATGGAAAAGGAAATACCAAGATGAAGCTCACTGGAAAGAAGGCTAGAAAGCTAAGTAAGAAGAAGGCTAAGATTGAAAAGTTACAGAAGGTTCCAGAGGGAACTTCACAGAACGAAAAATTGCAGAATTGGAGCTTCGTCGGGATATCAGAGCAGTGACACATGGCACTTCGCCATGGCAAAGAAATATAGCCATTGCGAATGATATATCTATTTGACTGCTGCTCCAAACTAGTCAGAAAGCATTTATAGCTCGACACCAGACCGTTGGACCATGCCATAACAGATAGAACAAGAGTTAATGAGGCTTCATACCCATTACAAGCGAACGGTTTCCGAGTTGCCTACTTATCCTGTCATGCCATGCATCGAGAACACTTTTGCTAACTGAGAGTTTTGAGCCCGTAGACTAAGCCTAGTTTATACAGTGACCACCACGCTTAGTCTCTATCTTATTTACTATGTCCAAGTTATTCCTCGAACCCGTGATTGTTCACCGCGAGTGTGTATGTCGGATGAATTGAGCGACGTAGAGAAAGATGTTGAAAAATTTTTGATCGACTTGATGGATGAGAGAGTCATGTTGATGTATGAAGGTATCCAAGCTTCATCCACTAGGATAGTTCCAACATCCCCATCCACTACTCGAGCCAGACCATCCCGACCGACCGATGAAAAATGAACCAAGCACCGAGACGACCTCGCGAATGCTAAGCTGATTCTAAACATATTTCCCACCTATCTACCACCTCTGAGCAGCGCAATCAATCAAGACAGTGTGCCCAGAGACTTTGAGTACCCCTTGATCACTGCTTACCTCCCGAACGGAATACACACAGTTCATGCCAACTAAGACAAGATTGCATCATTGAAGTTTAGTGACTTCAACCTCGGTGACAGGAAGGTCTACAACATGCTCGCACTACATAAGTATATGACCATAAAAAAAGGAAAGAATTAAAAGATAATTCCTCAGTCATGGACCATGAACCTTTCATAGTCCACACTGCTCAATGTCATGAAGATCCCGCACTTCAGAAGGCACCAAGAGGTGAATTCATGTGTCAAGCTGTTGCTATCTTGTTACCATGGCAGATATTTGTGGTTAAACCATCGCATAATAGTTGATTCGACGTTGATCAATTAGATCACGAGCTTGAGTATGCAAGGCCCTGACCCACAAGATTTCTACCCCAAAAAGACAACAGATCGTGCTCTCACCCAGAGGATAAAAGACACTTACGACGATGTTGAGAATGGCATGCAAGGCTACAAGGTAGCTTCTATCTAGAGTGGCGTAGTGCACCTCACCTGTCAACTGATTGATGGGAAATTAGTACAAAATAACCAACCCACCCAAGTAATTGTTTTTGTAGTCGACCTCGCCGAAGTGCGCGGAGGGCCTACAAATGAATTGGGCAAAGTACCTTGTGAACCAGTTGGAACTAGACTGAAAGGAAGCACAATATCAAGGATATGAATTCCACTTCAGCCGGATTCTCATCCTGATTGCTTTCATCGCATGGGAGATGCCGAAAGGTGCGAACTTCCCGAACATCGAGCCCTTTGAACCCCTGGCTGCGAATTTCAGTACACTGTGGTACTCCAGCGACATGAACAAGAAATGGTGGTTAAATTTTGTATTCCATACATATTACAATCAACTGAAGTTAGCTATCCAGTCTGAGTCTCTCATCACACCAAATACTCTCCACAGGTTTCGGCCTTTAATGAAATTCAACGCAGACCGCCATTTCATTTATATCACAGCACGAGCTGACGAGCACAAGCAACAACTTCAATATTACTACAAGTTGACAAAGGAAGTCTTGGAGGAGATCACCAAGGAATGGTCAGTGGACCTCCTCATTCCAGCAGATCCTGCGGAGATGTCCGATAGTGATAGTCCAGAAGCAGCGCATGACACACCTGGACAGAGAAAGACAAAGAAGACTGAAGAGGTTCACTACTTAGACAATACCTCAATCAAGACTGCTTCCATCTCACTAGAGAAAGGAGGTGATGACGGAGAGATAGATGGAATAGAGGTTGAATAGAAGAAAAGTGAAGTTACACCGCCTAGAGACAAGTATGACCCCTCAAAGAAAAGGAAGGTTTCCCCCCCGAAACCTTCCTCCTAGAAGAAATCCAAATCATCTATCACCAAAATGTGGACTACCCTCACCTCAAATGACTTTGACTTCATTGTCGTAGCACTGAACGATGCTTCGCTGGAGATAGCAGAGAAGCAAGAAGAAAAACAAGAGGAGATGTATGATCGCATTGAAGTTGAACTCCGAGGGGTGTAGCAAGCACTACAGTCCAGCCGCGCAGTATCCACTACACCTCTGACAGTAGGAATATCAAAATTGGGAGATGAGCTAGCTCAACTCCAACGAATCGTCAATACAGTCGAAGCTTACCTTCGACGAGTGCAGGAAGAAACAACGCAAGCCACCCAGGCTTTAACACAAGTACAGGGAGTACTTGTCGAGCAACACAGGACTACAGAATAGGAAAAGCTTGCTCTCCAAGCAAAGTGGGATGAAGAGAAAGTAGAACTACAACAAAGCAAGGACCAGTTGCTCGCAGAGCAACTCGAGGTAAAGGAAATGGTCAACAGAGCACTTCACTCTGTGACAGTAGTCAAAGTAAAGACCGAAGAGCGAGTTCCACAACAGGTGGCACAACTTGAATAAGTAATCCATAATATACAAAAATGCATCGTTGACTTAGAGCTACGCACTATACCCGATACCCCACAGGATGTAAGGGACCAATGAGAAGCAACTGCCTGCAGCGCAGTTGACAGGTTAAAATCTCTTGCCCTGGAATACAAGTATCTAAGTAACCGCAACACCCAGACATATGAGAACCTCATTGAGAACCTAGAATTACAGGCACTGGAGTCACAACTCCAGGAATTGAAGTAGCACGCAGACACACTCTAGGCGTAGTTGAAGGCCCTATCGGCCGTAGAAAGAATGAAGCGGTCTCAAGAGAAACACACCGCCCAACAAAATATCCATATGCTTGAAAGAAAAGTGATGGAAGTCACTCAACGGCTCTAACAAATACAAGATAAGGTGTGCCAATTGTTCACAGAGGTCAAGAGCCGAGGAGCAGAGCTAGAACAGGTTGTCATCATAGCAGAACAATGACTAGAAGGGCCAATGAATGACACAGTGATCTAGGAGTTCACTAAACAAGAGGCCATAGCACAACAACAGGTCTAAGTAGATCGAGCCAAGCTCGAGGCATTCGAAGTAGAACTAGGCAAACCAGAGTGACTCAGGATGAGTCACAGGTGAGTGTTGGGGGCGTGTTGTCCCTTGACCAAGTTTTTGGAGATTCTTGGTCATGTTGACCTATTTTGGACTTGGACAACCTATCGAAGGAGGAGAGCAAGATAAAGTAGAGATCACAGAATCTCGGCCCCTTTTTGGGTCCTTTTTGGGTTTTTGGGATAATGTAATGGGATTGGGATGTTGGCCCATAGGTTTTACCCATGCTTAGGCCTATTTTGTAATATATATATATAGAAGGATAGGAAATGTAGAAAAAGGCTAGTGTTCTAGGTGCTAAAGGAATGGCTAAGTTCTAGATCTGTATGAGGCTTTGTGCTTGTAATAGATGGTGGAAGGATTTGTGTTGTAATGTAAGGAAGAAGGATCTAACGAGATGTGCACATATTCTATCCTATGCGAAGGAGGGTTTTGAGGCTTTGTACTTGTAACTAATTGAATGAAGACAATAAAGAAGAAGAGTTGGTGGACGTAGCCCCAGGATGGGGGTGAACCATATAAATACTGTGTTATGCTGCTTTGTGCCTTATCTTGATGTGTTTATATGTTATTTGTTAAGTGATTTAATATGATTAGATAGATATGCTTATGCTTAGTGCTTATGATATGTGAGAATGTTGGATCTGATCTACATGGCTATGATTAGTGCTTGATCTGCTCGATTGATCTATTTACTTATGCTAAGTGCTTGAATACATGAGATCATTGTGAATGCTATGAAGCTCTGTTTTACCAGCGAAGTGGTTATTGATTGCATATTGTGGAACTGATGATGCTAAGCGCTTTATTAAGTATTGTAATTACAGATCTATGTCCCAGCTAAGTTTGCAGACACTTGAGTCTTGCAACCACCCCTGCCTCTACCTCGGGTGAGACTTCATTTGCTTCGCGGGTTTTTTTGAAAGGGCCAGTAGTTAGGGTTTTGTTGGTGCACTGTTGTAGCATTGAACCCTGGGTCTGCCCTTGTGCCAACACATGTCTTTGCATTGAAGCCTCATGACTTCCTCTAAATATCTTTCTGGCTAACTTTCCCACGTGACTTCCAAAATTTTGTTGAGTTGTAATTGCATTACATTTTAACCACTCACACTTCTAGTCCTAATGCTGACTTCAACGTATCATTGTTGAAGCATTTTCTTATGCATTCCTACTAGTTACTAGCCTTGTAATTTATTCCTTTGTGACTCAAAACCTTTATCCCTAGAGGATACATTCCCCTAAGTGTCCTTATCCTGCACATGCTTCCTTTCATTGAACATAGGTATGTTCCTTCCACTCTATAACTAGTTCACTTTCCCGTGACACTTGTTTCCTCCATTGTAATATAGAATTATTTTATTCTTTTTCAAGCTTTAATAATATGAAAAAGACAAAAAAAAGAAGAAGGGGGGAAATCATCAATCTCATTGTTTGGAAATAGTCTTGTCTCCCTTGAACAAAGCACACTATTTGAGTCAATGTTTCAATATTTTTGGGCTTAGTATGGATTTGAGAAACGTTTTCTCATTATTGAGTAAAATCACCTCCGACTAGTTATTCTTCCAATCATATAGAGCATATATCGATACCTCCTATATCATAGATGTATCCCCTTTTGTAATCCATGCTACCTAAGTCACATATTGTGTTAGCACTAAAAGTCACACTTTGACTGCTAAAGTTTAAGCTCAACACCCATCAGAATGTAAAAGATAATTTGGTTTTGAATAGGTGGATCAACAATATGGAGAAAGAAAGGGTGAGGGCAACAAAATGTAGATCAGTAGGCTACACCAATGGGCAATGGGGTCACAAACATCCTACTCATTGAAGGCACAAAAGATGCTCAACAGAAAACAAGATTATATGCTGATAAGTGGAATAATGAAGAAGGAAAGAATAAGGTAGAATGTTCACTAAACAGATATCCTCTCAATTTAATGAATCAACAAATACTTGAATATAAACAATGACTGATGGGAAAAATACAACAGATCCTCTACTGCTTAGGGATCCATAAATCATTGACAACCTTTGATCCTCAAATCTGCAATTTATTCAAATAAGAAGAAATATAAAAAGAAGAGTTACAATTTGAAATTATAGCTCTCATGAGTCTCCAATAGCAGTAATGCTTACAATCCTAAAATGCCTGCATGCTTACAAATGAACATACACAAAAAACTGCCTACTCCTACTCTCTCTAGCCTCTCTTGGCTCATGAATACTCTTCTCCAATAGATCTCTCCTTCCTTAAATGGAAAATAGAATCCAAATAACCTTAGGAGTTCGAATCCCATCTCCTCCATTGGATTGTAATCCTAGGAGATAGGTGGCAACAATCAAAGAGACAAAAATCCAACAAACTGTTGATTTTCAGGAATTTGTTGGAAGTCATTAATAAATTGTTTCCACCTCATGCATGAGGCCTTTGATGGAGCTAAATATTAGGTGTAGGTATCCCTTGATATCTAACTAATCCTTGAGAATCCATTCTAACTCTCCTTGACATGTGGCAACCTCCCAACAAGGAAAATATCAAAACCGTGACCACTACAGGAAATTAGGCAGCGCCACTATGCAGAGTAGGTAGTGCCACTTATATGACTGATATCTCTCAAACCATAACACATTTTGAAAAACGGAGAGTTTTTTTTGTTATTTGGAATGTTATGAACAGAAACCTCCTCCAAGTTTCAAAAATACCTTCTCAATTGTTCACAATGAAAGTTTTAAGTTAATGACTCAAAACTGGTAAAATAGCTCTACACAATTCATTTTCTGGAAGAATATTACGCAATGCCTGTAGGTAGCGCTCGATTTTGTTTTTGAATGCAATTCAGTAGCATAAATCCATGGGTGCTTTGATGCTTGAACTTGGATATTGGGAATAACTCAATATAATTTCAATTTTCCCCAAAATAAATAAAAATCCCATAACAATTGTATTCATTTGCTAAAATGAATAATGAAATGAAGATTCTATTTTCTGTGAAATATTAGGTAGCGCCTGTAGGTAGCGCCACTTATGCAACGCTGAGGCATAAACCAGTCTTGTGCTAACATATTGTGTCATGATTTTTTTCAAGGGAAGTTTCATCCAGAGTAGATCATTCTACAAAAATACTTTACTTTCTGAGTCAGCCTTCCTGTGTCAATAAAGTACGTCTAAATTTCACAAGTATCTTTGAACTTCACTCGTGCTAGTATAGAAGGTGCCCATTGAATTCTTGTTGATGGGTCTAATCTTATCGACAATGACACATTGCAATGAGAGTATGACCTAGAGTTTCACCCTAGGCCTATTTCCATCATTGATAGTTGATCATGTGCTCACCTAATGAAAAACCATCATTGGTCATTGACTGAGTGGTTTTCTTTGTGTTTGACATTAACAAAAATCATCACACATAGGGATTCATGCAGTACCTTGGTTTCCATTTTACCCCATTGGTGGATTCCTCATCTTTGTCAGTATTCTTCATCATTTGATACTATTTAGAGAGACTCTATTATGCACTATTCCATATGGTGCATGCCAAAGTCATATCTTGGTTTGGTCCTTACAATATTTTCATTCGATCCCTTCCAAATATTTGTCTTTCTACTAATCCTCATGTTGGATGATGGGGGATGCCTTAATGCCCTCCTTCTAGCATATCTCTTCCTATCATCTTTATCACATCTTGATATGGGATAGGGATATAGAGTCATTTTTATTACCTTTGGTATTAGAGTAATCGGTGGTAGGTTCCATCTCTATTGACTATGGGAATACATCAATGTCCCTTGATCAGTAAATTCTATCAGGTGTTCAACAAAAACTAATTTATTCACACTTGTTAGATTGTACTAGATACCTTGACACCCATTATCGTCATCGATGGGTTGTCTTGCATTTGTTAATGGTATACATTAATGACCCATAATCAAATGGTGTCTCACTATGTTCGACTTCAACACATCTATTAACATGGTGTAGACT